>CAUYRH010063357.1:0-19005 GCA_963574655.1 Perodicticus potto | reverse complement strand
AGGAGGCAGGAACCCCAGCACGGACCAGAAAACGCAGCATGTGCCTGCCTTCCAGCCGTGGCCGGCTGTCCACTACTACCACCCGAAACCGCCGGCCCTCTGTCCAAGCCTCCTGAAGAATTCGTGATACCAGAGATGAGCATCCATATACCAGGATCACATCTCCATTACTGATCTTCTTGTAAGCAAAACGTGAAATTGCCTGAGCTGCAAGCACAATCTTCTCTTGTACATACCGACTGATGGCTGCTCGAAGTTCTGACTTGGCCTCCTCTTCGCGCTTGGAGCTGCTCACACCGGTGATCTCCTTGTTAAGGAACTTGATGGCATTGCACATGCTCGCTGACAAGGGGCGGCACTGAGTCAGGAAGCTGATGTAAGGTTTAAGTTTATTCACTAGATCCCTTGAGAGTTCTTCATTGGGAGGTGTTGTATAATCCTGAATCACCTGCTGCAAGGCACGAAGCAGGGCAATACACCGAGCATTAGAGCCACTGACCAGGCCCTGGGAGTACTGCAAGCCGAGTCGCACCATGGCTGGGTGGATCACAGAGGATGGGATGCTCATATACTGGGTTAGAGAATTCTGTCTGCTGTACTGGGGTAGATGAGAAAAGAGACTGACTTTGGATCCATAATCCTTCCGTGTAGGAACCTTAACAAACAGAAAAACAGGACTAAAGGCCCAGACTTTAAAACTTGTGGGATGAACTGGAAAGGAAGTGAATACTAAGGCTAGTTTAACC
Source organism: Perodicticus potto (assembly GCA_963574655.1). Taxonomy (NCBI): domain Eukaryota; kingdom Metazoa; phylum Chordata; class Mammalia; order Primates; family Lorisidae; genus Perodicticus; species Perodicticus potto. Next base: position 18,259 of record CAUYRH010063357.1, on the reverse strand, counting down.
CAAATACCCATCATTCTTTTCCCAGGGTTTCATTTGAGCCAAGCACCTTTCCTCCCTCCAGCCCATCTCCCTAGGCCAGTGTTTACCTTCCTAATGCTACAACCCTTTAATATAGTTCCTCATATTGTGGTGACCCCCAACCATAAAATTATTTTCATTGCTACTTCATAACTGTAATTTTGCTGCTATTATGAATCATAATGTAAATATCTGATATGCAGGATGTATTTAGGCGACCCCTGTGAAAGAGTTGTTTGACCCCCGAAGGGGTCTCGACCCACAGGTGGAGAACCGCTGCCATAGGCTCTTTTTGGCCACACACCAAACCCACTTCCTACCTGTTGTCGCTCTGGTTTTTTAACAAGTTTTCTCAGCAGTGTGGAGTCTTCAACCTGAATGTACTCAGGAAGATGCTTCACTCCTAAAAGATAATGATCGTTTTCAAGACATTGCAGGTCTTGAAATGGCTAATTTGCTCTTAGTGCATAAGGGACATCAAGAAAAATAGGAGAGGTTGGGGGACAAAGGGGAGAAGAGGGTAGAAGAAGAAACAGAGATAGGATGATGGGGTTGAGGAATGAATTTTGAGCTCTTAATCCCAAAGCGAGAATGGGAAGAAAGAGCTATTCTGCTAAGGGGGAAGTCTAAGCTGGCACAAGAATTAGGAGTAATAGGGTTGGCGCCTGTAGCTCAGTGGTTAGGGTACCAGCCACATACACCAGGGCTAGCATGTTCATATCTGGCCCGGGCCTGCTAAACAACAATGACAACTACAACAACAACAAAAAAATAGCCAGGCGTTGTAGCGAGTGCCTGTAGTTCCAGCTACTTGGGAGGCTGAAGCAATAGAATTGCTTAAGCCCACGAGTTTGAGGTGCTGTAAGCTGTGATGCCAGGGCACTCTACCAAGGGCAACATAGTGAAACTATCTCAAAGAAAGAAAAAAAAAAAGGAGGGCGGCGTCTGTGGCTCAGTGAGTAGGACGCCAGCCCCATATACCAAGGGTGGCAGGTTCAAACCCAGCCCCGGCGAACTGCAATAAAAAAAATGGCCGGGCGTTGTAGCAGGTGCCTGTAGTCCCAGCTACTTGGGAGGCTGAGGCAAGAGAATCGCCTAAGCCCCAGAACTGGAGGTTGCTGTGAGCTGTGTGACGCCATGGCGCTCTACTGAGGGCAACGAAGCGCGAATCTGTCTCTAAAAAAAAAAAAGGAGCAACAGAGGTCTTTAAAAGAAGAGAACATACCTGAGGAGGTTTCTCCAGCTGTATAGGGGCAGGTCTGAGGAAGTGGCCCTCCTTGTTCCCCTTTCCTTGCCTGTTTCAGGGCCCGCTCGGCCTCCTGTTTAGCTCTCCGCTCTGCGCGAAGTTCAGCTTTACTCCGACCAGGTGGAATTTTCTCCCCAGAAGTGCCCAACTGATTGCCAGATCTTGGCAGTTCTCTGGTTTGGCGTACTAAAAGTATTAATAAAGAGGTGCCCCAGCCAAAGCTAGCTTCTCTCCTTGTTTATCCAAACCTCTTTATTTTTCACTTGCGCAAACTTTGTCATGCGTTCCCCTCTTCTCTCCCACCACATCCCTCTACCAGCTCCAACCTCAACCCTTTAAAAAAGACCACACACCTTGACATTGGGCTACAGATACAGCAGAGCCAGTTTCTGGTTCTGCCCCCTTTTCCTCTTTCCGTTTCTTCTTCTGCTGTTTCTTTTCCTTCCGAAGCTGCAGCTTCTCTTCTTGGGTCATCTCCCTCCCCCCTGCCTGAGAAACAGACATAGGACACTGCTTTTCCCCCAACAATTCCAAAGATCAAAAATGCTTACAAGACTCCTACATGGTTAACTCCCTAACAAACCCCTAACTTCCACAAGCTACCTGTTACAAATATCCCCCACAGGGATTGAAATGTCCCGGAGAAGAATCACATATCGTTGGAGCTGAATGAACTCTATAAATTCCCTTGGCTTTACTGAGAAATACGCTGAAACGGGGTGGGAGCTGGGGGCAGCACCCTGCGTAGAGCTTGGCAGGAGATTCAGGAAGGAACCCTCGCTTACCCCAGGCCGGGAAGAGAGCTCCGCCTTCATCCCGGATCCCGAATCTGCATCAGAAAACAGGGCACAAAGTGAGCCAGAGAGGCTCCGGGAGGGCTTGGGGGATCTCCTACTCCGCGCAGCTGGCTGCTGGGCTGGCATAACCAAGATGAGCCAGGGATCCGCGTGGGGACGCACTGCGCGGCTGGATCAAAGAAAAGGCAAGTAAAAAAGGAGGGGTCATCCAACCTTCCCCCAGAACCAGCCGGTACGCGGCGCGGGGCTGCGCTCGAGAATGTGTAAACCCGAGTCCAACAGGGCGCCAGAACGGAACGACAAGTCCCAAGGGCTCAGAGCCCAACACCAGCCGTCCGAGCTCGTGAGCTCGTGAGCTCGTGGGCTCGCGTACATATATCAGGTCCAGCCTTTCACTCACCCTCACGAACTGCCACAGCCACAGCAGCCATCAGCCTCTGTCCTAGGCTCCGCCCGCCTTGATCACCGAGCCGCCCCAGTGCCTTGCTAAGCGGCCACGCAGTACAGCGCCACCTGGGTGGGAGGCTGAACCAGCGACAGCCCCAGACGGACTCCAATCTCCACTGGGCCCTGAGGCCCCGCCCCAAAGTACGGGTCGCGACGCAGGACAAGTCAACCGGGAGCTCCCAATCCCAGCAGGCTTTTCTTCCTCCTTAGACTACAGTTCCCAGCATGCCGGGGCGGCTCACTCTAGATCCGACGTCGTACCACCTCGCCTTCCCACCACAGATCTCAGGCCCCCCCAAAATGGCGAGTGAGGCTGCGGGGACTTCCTGAGCAGCGGAAGCAAGGTGCAGAGCCACTGCGGCCCTTACAGTCCGGAGCCTGGCCGGGCCCTACCATAGGGAACATGCACTTTTCCATTCCTGAAACCGAGTCCCGCAGCGGGGACAGCGGCGGCTCCGCCTACGTGGTGAGGAGCGGCTGGAGCCGGGGCGGGGATAACGGGCCCGAGCCCTCTCGGAGCGGCCTGCGGGGACTGGCCGCCACCCTGCGGGCCTTGTCCTGGGCAGCCGACTCCCGACGGCCTCGCTAGGAACTTATCTCATGCCTCAGATTCGTGCAGAGGCCGCCCCAGCTCCTGTTGGTTCTTTGTTCGGCTGGTTCGCCTCCCCCGGCTAGGCCGCAGTTGCTGTGGTGGGCGTCATTGTTCTCTTGGGGAGGGACACGGGAACACAAGCGCCCGAGTTTCCCCCGGACTGCTTTGGGACCTGGCCTTTTGGAAAACAGGCTTACCAATCCTCGGGAGAGCTCGGCGCGTTACTCAGACGGAGTTTCCAGACAACTTTCGGCCACAGTTCTCAAGGAGGTAGCTCAGACCGCGACCCTAAAGTGCTTGCCTGCTTTTGTGTTCTCAGGCCTATAACATTCACGTGAATGGAGTCCTGCACTGTCGGGTGCGCTACAGCCAGCTCCTGGGGCTGCATGAGCAGGTGGGACTAGCGCCCCTGCCTTGAGGCAGTTTCAAGCCCTTTTCTGCACATTCCTGTAGGCTGTAGTTCCCCTTTAATCATTGCCACGGTGGAAAATCCTACTTTTTCTTATTGTCTGACATTTCCGGGAACTCCCTAAGAAGGTTGAGGTCTGTGCAGTAACTGTACCTCCCTATACTTACATCCTCCTTTCAGCTTCTGCCCCATCTTACTGCTGTTCAGACATTGCCCTGGCATAGGAAAATCAACCCCCCTCAGCTGCCAAAGCACATTCTGTTGTCTGAGCTGCAACTTGAAATTCTTTTCCATGCTTATACAAACCATTCGCCAATTTGTCTGTTCTCAGGCTCATCTTAGTGTTGTAGCTCTTCTAATTATCATTATGTGTTTGTGGGCACAATGTTGCCTTGTGCACCAGATTATGAACTCTGTTTAACACAGTAGAGTGCTGGTTCTACTGAGAATTAGTTGTACAGTCCTGAGCAAGTTACTTGATGTCTTAGGGCCTCAAGTTTCTACAACTGAAAAATGGATTTCTTGATCTGCAAAGTCCTTTTAAGTCCTAAGACGATTTGTGAACATACGTAGCTATTACTTAACTATCTGTGAACATTTTAAATCCCTTTTGCAATGTCGGTAAACATTCTTGGTAGGTAATTGAGGGGCTTTCTATAGGTCCTGGCCCCATACAAACCCTCCCCACACTGTGGAGGAACTGACTTGTACACAACAAAATAGAAAACTTATGTCTAGGACAGCTCCCTTGAGATGCTACATCTGCCAAATGACCAGGGTAGATAGGGGAGCAGAGAATGAGGGAAGGGAAAGAGTGCCCAAGAAAACATGAATCTAGGTTGCCTCATTTCATTTTCCATGTTTATGGGTTGTATCTCTTTCTCTAAATAGCTTCGGAAGGAGTATGGGGCCAATGTGCTTCCTGCATTCCCCCCGAAGAAGCTTTTCTCTCTGACACCTGCTGAGGTAGAACAGAGGAGGGAGCAGTTAGAGAAGTACATGCAAGCTGGTGAGTGGTTGGAGGAAACTTTAGGCTGTGTTGAAGATTGTGGGGAAAGTCTTAAAAACAGCTGTTTCTGAAGAAGGCCCTAATTAATTTCCAGATATAGTTAAGTCTCTTGTTTTGTTTTTTCAAGACAGAGCCTCACTCTGTCACCCTGGGATTGAGTGCCATGGCATCATCATAGCTCACAGCAACCTTAAGACTCTTGGGCTCAAGCAATCCTCATGCCTCAGCCTCCTAAGTAGCTGGGATTACAGGCTCCCGCCTCAATGCCCAGCTAGTTTCTCTATTTTAGTAGAGATGGGATCTCACTCTTGCTCAGGCTGGTCTTAAACTCTGAGCTTAAGGGATCCTTCAGCCCTGGCCTCCCAGAGTGCTAGGATTACAGGCATGACCCAAGTCTCTGGGCCCTGATTTGGTATTTAATTAGCAAAGTAAATACCCTACAAGAATGTGTGACTGTTACTAGCAAAGAACTATGGGCACTAACATCTGTGAGAAGTACTAACAAAACACTAAATAATCTTTTCTTTTTTTTTTTTTTTTGTAAAGACAGAGTCTCTATCACCCTTGGTAGAGTGCCATGGCTTCACACTGCTCACAGCAACCTCAGACTCCTGTGTTTAGGTGATTCTCTTGCCTCAGCCTCCTAAGTAGCTGGGACTACAGGCACCCACCACAACTCCCAGCTATTTTTTTGTTGTTGTTGCTGCAGTTCGGCCGGGGCCGGGTTTGAACCCGCCACCCTCAGTATATAGGGCCAGCACCCTACCCACTGAGCCACAGGCGCTGCCCAACACTAGTCTTAAAGCAATTTAGATCAGTAGGGAGAACTTAATTTGTATCTTATATGCTTTATATTAGTATCACTGTTATTTCCCTAGTTCTGTATAGACTGGACTCAGCTAGACGGCAATCAAGGGAGGGACAGGTGAAGAATTTATGCAAACAGCGAGTGAGATCAGGCCAGCTGGGGGATGTGGCAGGCCACTCTCAGCCCAGGAAGTGGGGTCAGGGGAACCTATTAAGAGAATTGGGGGAGCAAAGAGTGAGCCCTAATTTCCTGTAATATCATTCTCTTGTACCCATAGTTCGGCAAGACCCATTGCTTGGGAGCAGTGAGACCTTCAACAGTTTTCTGCGTCGAGCACAACAGGTAAGTCTTTGGGTGGGACTAGGATTTAGGGGAAGAATCTTGTTGGAAGGCCATGTCATTTTCTTTTTTTTTTTTTGAGCCAGTCTCATGTTGTTGCCCTCGGTTGAGTGCCCTGGTGTCACAGGTCACAGCAAACTTAAACTCTTGGACTCAAGAGGCAGACGCAGGAGAATCGCTTGAGCCCAGGAGTTGGAGTTGCTGTGAGCTGTGATGCTACAGCACTTTACCCAGGGCAAAAAGCTTGAGGCTCTGTCTCAAAAAAGTAAAAAAAAAAAACTCTTGTGCTCAAGCAGTTCTCTCACCTCAGCCTTGTAAGCTGGGACTACAGATGCCCGCCACAACGCCCAGCTGTTTTTGGAGACGAGATCTTGCTGTTGCCCAAGCTGGTCTCGAACTCATGAGCTCAGGCAATCTACCTGCCTCAGCCTCCCAGCGTGCTAGTATTACAGGCTTGAGCCACCTCGCCTGGCCTTCATTTTTTTTTTTTTTTTTTTTTATGGTATAAAGTTCGATAGGGACCTAGAAATAGAGAGGTGGGGATGGATCAGGTGTTAAAAGGTAGTGCCTCCCATCCCTATGTGTGTTCACAACAGGAGACACAACAGGTCCCCACAGAGGAGGTCTCCTTGGAAGTGCTGCTCAGCAATGGGCAGAAAGTTCTGGTCAATGTGCTAACGTCAGACCAGACTGAGGACGTCCTAGAGGTGAGGTGCTGATTTGGCCCTGCCCATCCTCCTTCTGCACCCTAAGATCCCCGGCCAGGATATGATTGGAACCAGTCAGTATGATGAACTGAACTTCCTATCCCTATTCCCAGGCTGTAGCTGCAAAGCTGGATCTTCCAGATGACTTGATCGGATACTTCAGCCTTTTCCTAGTTCGAGAAAAAGAGGACGGGGCCTTTTCTTGTGAGTTTCTCTGGACTTTACTGCTTCATTGTGTTTCCAGTATTGAGTTTGCCTTCACACACACCCCACCCCATGATGGATCATTTTCTCATGGTGCTTCTTGATTTCCCTTCCTTCGAATCTCATAACATTTCTCTTCTTTTTAAACCCATAGTTGTACGGAAGTTGCAAGAGTTTGAGCTGCCTTATGTGTCTGTTACCAGTCTTCGTAGTCAAGAGTACAAGATTGTGCTAAGGAAGAGGTCAGGGCTGGATCTGGAGGAGGGAGAGGGTACTGCATTGGATAATTGGGCCATATATGGAGACAGAATAATCTGGACAGGGGGTTATAGTACTGGGTGTTTCTACCAGGCTTTCCCAGATTCCTTTTACTATGCTACTGTTAGCCCCAGATAGTTCGAGATTGCTCCTGTTTTTCCCAATTTCCATTCTACTTGCCTTACCCCAGCTTAGCCCCATTATCCCTTTCCACCCCTTGGCCTCACAGTTATTGGGACTCTGCCTATGACGACGATGTCATGGAGAACCGGGTTGGCCTGAACCTGCTTTATGCTCAGGTGAGCTTGGAGCTGCCTCAGAACCCTTCCTCTGGAACTGACTCTGGTGTCCCGCTCTCCCCAAAAAACTCCTTTCATGTTCTTTGTTCCCAGTTCATGGGGAAATTCCTAGAATAGCATCGGGGCTGCTGGCACAACCTCTGCTCTCCCTACTTTATAAAGCTCAAGGACTCCCTGCAAAGAGGTTGCTTAGTTGTGGGGCTAGGGGTCAGACTGGACAGAGGTAACTGTAGATAACATCTGTCCTTGGACCACTGACTGGGAGTTCCTACCCTTTCAACCCTTGTCTCCACTGTAGACGGTGTCAGATATTGAACGTGGGTGGATCTTGGTCACCAAGGAGCAACATCGGCAACTCAAATCTCTGCAAGAGAAGGTCTCCAAGAAGGAGGTAAGTCCTGCCTCTCTGTCTCCCTCCAAGGGGTTGCTCTTTCTGAGCTGTCCTGTTCCCCCTCCTAACCCACTCTATATGATGACTCTTTTTCAGTTTTTGCGACTGGCCCAGACACTTCGGCACTATGGCTACCTGCGCTTTGATGCCTGTGTAGCTGACTTCCCAGAGAAGGACTGTCCTGTAGTAGTAAGTGCAGGCAACAGTGAGCTTAGCCTCCAGCTCCGCCTACCTGGCCAGCAACTCCGTGAAGGCTCCTTCCGGGTCACCCGCATGCGATGCTGGCGGGTCACCTCCTCAGTGAGTAGGAAAAGGAAAAGGCAGCCTTCTGCAGTAGGGGTTTAGCAAGCCTTGAGCTTCAGGAATGGGCTGTAGTTGATCAGGAAGGGAGACAGACTAGTCAGAATGGACTCCATCTAATTCCTCTACTCTTCTAGGTGCCACTACCCACTGGAGGAACAAGCAGCCCAGGCCGGGGCCGGGGTGAGGTGCGCCTGGAACTGGCCTTTGAATACCTCATGAGCAAGGACCGGCTTCAGTGGGTCACCATCACTAGCCCCCAGGTGTGAGCCCACCCTCAGGCCTCCTCTGGAGCCCTTTAAATACCAAGTCTAGGGCTTCCAGGACTCCATGTGAGTGGGAGCCCTTATCTTTGTGGTGCTGGGTTCAATGACCACTCTAATCAAGCTGAGCACTCTTCTTGCCCTCAGGCCATCATGATGAGCATCTGCTTGCAATCCATGGTAGATGAACTGATGGTAAAGAAATCTGGCGGCAGTATCAGGAAGGTAGGCAGCAGTGTGGATTAAGGGATTGTACTGCCCCTCCTTTTGTCCTAGGCTTCTCTTGAAAGGGAAGGGAAGTGTTTCCTGCCCTCACCAGCACCTTGCCTCTGTCCATAGATGCTGCGTCGGCGGGTGGGGGGCACCCTGAGACGCTCAGACAGCCAGCAAGCAGTGAAGTCTCCACCACTGCTAGTAAGTATCGCCTCTTGGTTAGGACCCTGGGCTCCCCACCTTGCCTCACCTCTGCCAGTGAGTCTCTGACACCTGTCTCCTCTTCCTTAGGAGTCACCTGATGCCAGCCGGGAGTCTATGGTCAAACTCTCAGTGAGTTACAGGGTTGGTGAGGTTGGTGTTTGCAGGGGATCTCGCAGGCTTAAGCCCTCTGACCCCCACCCTGCCTTTGTTACAGAGTAAGCTGAGTGCTGTGAGCTTGCGGGGAATTGGCAGTCCCAGCACAGATGCCAGTGCCAGTGATGTCCACGGCAATTTCGCCTTTGAGGGCATTGGAGATGAGGATCTGTAATCTCCACTGCTTGGATGTCTGCCCTCTACCCCAGAGAAATTTATAGAAACTTGCCCTGTGCCTATGTCCCCCAAGCTAGGAGATCTTTTCCTTCTTCCTCCTTACCTTTTTCTCCTCTTGGCCAGGGGCCTTCTAACAAACCTTTCCTTCCACCCTGGGCTGGCTGCACAAAGGATTGTCCCCTCTCTTTTCAGAGCTGGCCCTCAATGCCAAATTAGCATTTAGTATTTTGCACAAAGTCCAAGGGGCCATGGCTACCTGCTTTGGGGAAGAAACCACAGCCTCCCCGCCCCCCAGGCTGCTTTTGGCTTTATGGGGCCATGGGCCAAAGGCCAAGGGTATGGGCAAAGATCTGTGTATGGTCTGGCCCAGCTCCCTGTCATTAAATTCAGCCTGATTGCTGCCTACCTCTGGTTCCCTCTCACTGCCCCTGGTTGCTGTTGCCAATTCAGCGTAGGCATGGCTTTGTTAGTGTTTCCTTTATTATAAAGCACTGAAATAAGTTAAAACAGGTGGGAGGCTGGGTAGTTCCCCAGCCAGTTCATCCACAGCCCCCGGGAGCAATGGAGGCAAATACAGGGCCTTTCTCACTGAGCTCATGAAGTGCATCAGTCAAGGCAAGGCCCCTTGGTCCATATGGGCCCTCTACCCATGAGGTTTGGCTGGTCCTTCGAGCGCCTAGATTAGTTTGTGTGGAGCCCCTGGCCAGCGGGGGAGAAAGGAGAAGGTGGCTTCTGGTCCATCTGTATAAAACATGGGGAAGGAGGCCCTAATTCAGGGTGAGTCTGTATGGAGAGCCCGGCTACCAGCAGTACCCAGGGTTGGCGGACCCCGAGAACTCATAACAGAAGATGGGCTGTGGGGTGAGGCCCAGCCCTCAGAGGCAGAGAGAGTAGGCCCTCCTGCCCCACCATGGCCATGCACCTTCTGGTGGCGCTTGTAGTTGTCCCAGTGGCCCGTGGTATAGGCGCAAGTGGCGCAGCGGAAGGGCTTCTCGCCCGTATGCCGCAGCATGTGGCGTTTGAGGTTCATGCTCTGGTTGCAGCTGTAGTTACAAAGGCTACACTGAAAAGGTTTGTCACCAGAGTGAATGCGACCATGACGCTTGAGGTTGGCCAGGTTGCCACAGGCATAGGGGCAGAGGGGGCACTTGTAGGGCTTCTCTCCTGTGTGGACACGCTGGTGCCGTTTCAGGTTATCCAGATGAGCAGAAGCATAAGGACAGCGGGCGCAGCGGAAGGGCTTCTCACCACTATGTGTCTTCATGTGCCGGGCCAGGTGGTTAGGGTAGTGAGTGGCAAAGGGGCAGAGGCTACAGGCAAAGCCTTTGTCACTGGGGCCCTGGGGCCCCCCACTGGCACACCCTCCAGCCTCTCCTCGAATGCAGCGCCCACACATGGCTGCTCCCAGCCGACTACCCTCACCCTCCTCCAGCTCTTGTCCACAGCCCCGGCAGGTCCAAGGGAACAGCAGCTCTGGCAATGGTTCTGATCCAGTTCTACAGAGGCCCTCCTCTTCACCCGGCAGCTGCCCACAGTCTGGCAGGAAACTAGCACCACCTGGTGGCACATGAAGGCTCAAATCTGGAAGGAGCAGAGCATCTGTGGGGAAAACCAGACTTGAGCTATGAATCAGATTATCCTAGGGCTACCCACCCATGTCCCAGGATATTTGGTTCCTGGCCCTTTACCTTCTGGTCGCTGGGGCACTGCCCCCTCCTGCTCTGTGGGACTGGGAGGCCGGGTTGGTCGTGGAGCACAGCAGCGGAAGCCACAGGTCGGGCAGGGAGGAGTGGGGGGCCCTGCATGTGTACGCTGATGCCGCCTCAGGTTGCCCAGGCTGCTGCAGGCAAAGGGGCAGTGGGGACAGCGGTAGGGCTTCTCGCCAGTGTGGGTGCGGGTATGTCGTGTCAGGTTGACGAGCTGGGCTGAGGCGTAGGGGCAGCGGCCACAGCGGAACGGCTTCTCCCCGCTGTGTGTCTGCATGTGCCGCTTCAGGTGGCTCGAGTAGTGGGACACGAAGGTGCAGAGGCGGCATGAGTACAGTAGCCGTGGGGGCAGCAGGGGCCCCCCACCCGGCCCTCCTGCCCCACAACACGGCCCCTCACCTGTCGGCCCCCCACACAGCTGGCAGGCTGGGCCTGGCCTCTCACCCCTGGCCTCCCCTGGACCCCTGGCTGGTTCCTCAACTTCACTCTCAGCACTTAGTGCCCGGCCGCCCCCAGATTCATCATCGCTCAGCCCGTAGGGAAGCCCAGGTCTGGCCCCCAGAGAGTCTCCTGGTGAGACAGACATGAGAAAAGACATCAGTAGGATCAGGTTCCCATCTCCCCTTTTCATTTATGGCCTCCCCACTGGTTTGGCCCCATGATTCTCTTTCTTTGCTTTGATGATCCCTGTAGTTCCCTCCTAGTGATAAGGATCTTCCCCTGCAGTAGTTTCAGAATATTCAACATGAACTGTCTATCTCTGAGCCTGGAATAACCTAGTGATCATAGAATTAAGCTAGTTTTGCTGAATGGAAAAGGATCGGGACTTGCGCTGGACCAGATAAGAAAATAAAAATACAAAAGGCAGAGGCCCTGATAACTTTTTCTAAGCTCTGTGTTAGTAAAGCCCCTTCCAGGATGGAGCTGATTATAAAACAAAACTTGTCTCTGAGGTAAAATTTGGAAGCAAGTGGAAACAAAGAGTAGAGCATGTTAATATCATTTGTATGTCTAAAAAGACAGATTCACATTTACCTGGATTCTCAGCATCTTGCAAAAATACCTTTCCTTGTAAGTGGTAAAAGTGGGTAGGTAATGGAGCAAATTAGGGTACAGTGACGCTGAGATCACAGGGAAAAGTAACATGGAAAGATAAAACCTCTCAGTACAAAGGCACTTAGGCTACAGGTGAAAGGAAGTTAAAGTGCTGACTTGAATGATTTACAGAGGCGCTGCTTCCCTAAACTTCTTATAAATAAACACACAAGGAAGAAACAGGCTGGGGAGGGTGACAAGGGCATTTACAATTAACCAGCTGCTCCATGTGATTCACCCACCCTCCTGTTCATACCACCTTTGACCAAGCTCCAAATCTTCACCTGAACAAAGTGACAGAGCTGATTGGACCATTAAACAGATGAAGTAATCAGGCACAATCATAAACTAAACCAACCCGAAGTTGTGACAGGAAAGGGTGTTTTGCTGACACTAAACCCTAACCTACCTCTTGGAGAGAGGTCACTAGCGGTCACAAATCCTTAACCAAGTCCCCAAAACCCACCTTCAGAGTCTCTCTCGAAGCCCATGAGCTGGTCACTGTGGCCGTCACCTTCCTCCTCTTCCTCTTCTTCCTCAAACTCCAGATCCTGGCCTAGCAGCAAATCACTCTCCAATACCAGGGCCCCGGGTCCTTCGTCCAGAGAGTCTTCAGTATCCACTGAAGAAGGGAGGGGGCTTGTGGACTTCCCTCAGGAGCCCGGTCTCGTAGACCACACTTCCCGTACTCGCTGACCCTTTCGGGTTCCCTTCGTGCCTCGGTGGGAAGCTAGCCCACCACCCCATCCCTTAGGAGTCCACCTCCGCCCCGACCTGAACCCACTCCACTGACCCCACCCCGGTTCCTCCCCCCGCAAGGGCCCTGACCCCTGACCTTTGACCCCCTCGCATTTCACCGGCTGCGGGTGGCTCTGCTTCCTTCGGGGCATCGTGACCGGCTCCAGCCCGACGCGCCTCCGTCCTGCGGCCGCCCGGCCCCGCCCCTCCCAGTCCGGCCCGCCAGTCCAGCCTTGCTCTCAGTGCCCGCGGGCCACCCCCATGCAGCAGCGCCGGCCCTGGGCTGCCCCCGGCCCTGGCCCTGGTGCCCAGCTCAGGCCGCTCCCGCCGCCGCCGCCGCTTCCATTCATGGAGCCCCCTACCCCCCTACGGAGACCAGCTGGTACCTCCGCACTTGCTTCCGCTTCCGCTGCCGCAGAGCCGCACGGGACCCGTAGTCTTTGGGAAGCAGCAGCGGGGAGGGCTCCCGCGAGGTGACCAGGAAGTGATTGTGATGAGAGCAGCAGCCAAGCCAATCAGCGGCCAGAGGCGAACGGGCTGGCCAGCGGGCAACGTGAACCCGGCCCCGGCCCCGGCGTCAGGCCGGTCCTGACTCCTCCCCGGGGGCAGTCATTCCTGCCTCCGGGAGTGGGTGAGGAGGCGCGCGGCGCCAGGCCGGCCTGCCAGAAGTTCGCTCCAGAGTTACAGTGCCCGGCCCCCTCTCCTCTACACACGCGGAACGAACGCCGTGTGTGCACGTATGCTCACGGGGTGGGGCTCGCTCGATGCTACCGAAGGGGCCAAATCGGGGCCCAAGGCAGCACAGAAAAAAGGACACCATGGGCACAATTAGGTTTTGGCCTTTAGTCTGAAAAAGTGTTGACTGAAAGTGTACAACAGAGAGCGGGTGCAAGCGGCTGGGGGCCATGAAGCCGCCAATAAAAAAGTATGTCCTTAAATAAAGTGTTCACAGAGTAAAAACCAGAACCGCCAGTCCTTCCCTCCAACACAACAGAGCACAGGCACAGAACCGGTGATGAGCCCAAGGAGCACGGAAGAGGTTGGGAAGGATTGCAGAGACTCCCAGGCTGCTGTGTGGAGGGATAGCCCTCTTTGGAATGGGCTGAATAAAGCCACCCAGCTCCCCCTGCGCACCTCATACCCACTGCTAAGGCTAAAGGAAAAAAGACAAAACTCAGTCTCAGGTCCGGAGGGCTCAGAAAAAGTCTAGGTGGGCAGGGGTCTGGATAACTGCTAGTCCCGCTTGGCCTTCTTCTTGTCGCTGTTGCCATTTTCTTCAGCCCCCTCATTAGAGAGCACTTCCTCTAGTTTCCGCTTGCCACTCTCTGGCTGGAGCTCTGGTGTGTTCCGGGGCTTGAAGCAAATGATGATGCAGGTCATGTTGTCACACCCTGTACCATCCCCAGAAGTGTCTGGTGCCAAGCATTGATCCAGCAGCTACAAAAGTGATGAAGTAGCTCAGCTACAGGGTTGGAACACCTTCCTGGGAACCTAGAGTCCCACAAGAGGGTTTCCCCTCTGAGAAGGTGATAGAAAGAGAAATGGGCAACAGGTAATAACAGCCAACTTGCTAGTCCCTGAGGCAGAAGGCTAAGTGGTACTTTTTTAGTCAAGGATTGACATTTGTCAGTTATTAATGGTACTTCTAGGGTCAGGTGGAGAGAGTAAAGTTTGACTATGCAGACCAAACACCCTCTCTTCACTTTGGGACTCACCTCTTCCACGATGGATGACAATAATCGAAGCTCCCCATTTTCATCACGCTGGCTGATCTTTGATTGAATAAAGTCTACAACTTCCTGGCTGCTCATCACATTCCTGGTCAAAAACAAGAGAATCTTCTTTAGTATCACCAAGGCAGAGTAGAGGAGTTTATCTAGAAGTGGTGACCCAGACCAACGTAAACACCTACAGAAATTTTCCTCAGCTCTGACTCTTAGGCGTGGTGGTCTTGACTCACCAAGTGGTCTGCCTAGGCTCTAATCTTAGAAGAGTTCCATGCCCTACAAGAGAAGTAATGCTGCAGAAAGGAGATTTTAGGGCATTCTGCCAGTGCTCACCAGATGCCATCACAAGCAATGACCATGAATTCATGGTCATCAGTGAGAGTCAGCACCTTGATGTCAGGAAGGGCTGAAATCATCTGTTCCTCAGGTGGCAGGTTCTTGTTTCTCTTATAGAAGTGGTCTCCTGAAGTAAAAGAATGGTTGTTTGATGAGCAGTTTGAATATTTACCACAGACTTTTTTTTTTCTTGAGGTAGATGAAACTTTGCCAGTCATTGCCCTTTTTAAGATCTATCATCTAGTACAATGGAGAACTGAGTTTCAGCTTTTCGAGTTTCAGTCCTCCCATTAGGTTGTGAATCTGAAGTAAGTCTTTTTCATCATCTAAAAAGTAGTGAAGGGCGGCGCCTGAGGCTCAGTGAGTAGGGCGCCGGTCCTATATACCAAGGGTGGTATGTTCAAACCCAGCCGGAGCCAAACTGCAACAAAAAAATAGCCGGGCGTTGTGGCGGGCACCTGTAGTCCCAGCTACTCAGGAGGCTGAGGCAAGAGAATCATCTAAGCCCAAGAGCTGGAGGTTGGCTCACAGCTGTGAGCTGTGACTCCACGGGCACTCTTGCCAAGGGCGATAAAGTGAGACTCTGTCTCTAAAAACAAAAACAAAATAAAATAAAAAATAAAAAGTAATGAAGATAATGATACCTATTTTAAGTTACTTCACAGAGATGTTCTCGGACAGAAGCAGAAGACATTAAAATATTTAGAAAGGGCCAGGTGCAGTGGCTCACGCCTGTAATTCTAGCACTTGGGAGGCCAAGGCGGATGGATTGCCTGAGCACAGGAGTTCAAGACCAGCCCGAGCCAGAGCGAGACCCCCATCTCTAAAAACTAGCCAGGTGGTGTGGCAGGTGCCTACAGTCCCAGCTACTTGAGAGGCTGAGGCAAGAGAATTGCTTGAGCCCAAGAGTTTGAGGTTGCTGTGAGCTATGACGTCACAGCATGCTATTGAGGTCAACAAAAGTGGGCGGCGCCTGTGGCTCAACAAACTAGGGGGCCGGCCCCATATGCTGGAGGTGGCGGGTTCAAACCCAACCCCCGCCAAAAAAACAAAACAAAACAGAAGTGAAACTCTGTCTAAAAAAAAAAAAAACAAATAAAAGAAGACGAAAATATATACATTATTTTAATATATATATTAAAATATCATAAAATTATATTATTTCCCCCGAGAAGGTACAAAGGCTATGAAGATTAAAGTTTGCTACTAGATAGTCTGAAACAGAGAGCAAGACCCCAAAAGTCTTTCCCATAGTTTCTTGGCCCTTACCAATGGCTCTGGAGAGGTTGAGGCCCCCATTGACTCTCCCATCCATGGTGACCTTGCCACCGGCATTCTTGATGCGTGCTAGCTCTACTTCATCCTCTGGTTTGTGATCATAGGACATGTCTAAAGCTTTGCCAGCCTCAGACACCACACAGCGAGAGTCTCCTGCATTGGCTACAATCAACTGCTTCCCTCTTACCAGAGCCACCACTGCTGTTGTACCACTGTCAGAGCCAGGCTTAGGGGGAAAAATAGAAGCACAAAAATAGACATTGAGGACATGAGTTCCTCATTGATGCACTTCTGACCATTCACTCATGCTTTCCCCTTTCACTGGGAAACCCAAGAGTTTTAACAAACAGGAAGAGCACAGACTTCATCTTCCCAGAGACAGTAGTGTACCCCTCCCCATTTTTGAGGTAACTACCCAAAAGGCTTACAACCTAGTTCCCCTTGCATAATAAACACCCATGACCACAATGTCAGTACTAAAGTATCAAGGAAATCTCTGTGTCAAAATCAGATTCAAGAGATTTACAATTGCCTGCTGGCTTTTCCAGACTGACTGCTCCCCTCCCCCACATACCTCCTCTTTGCCTTCCATCCCAGGGACCATCATTTCTTCTTCTTCTTCATCCTCCTCTTCAGCCTCTTCAGTGTCATCCTCATCTTCCTCATTCTCTACCTCCTCACTGCTATAGCCATCCTCTTCTTCACTGCATTCCTGCCAAAGGGGAGAATCCCAGACTGCTGAGACTGGGATGACTCCCTGCCCCCGCCCAACCCATACGTAGAACCAAGAGGCCCTGACTGCACACATACTACCATATGATTACAAAAATCTTGGGAAGGGGAAGAGCTAGCACCATCTTGAAGTGGGCTTAGCAGTCACTAGCAAGAAGCCCTGGAAAAACCAGGGCTGCCAACCAAAAGTACCTTTCAGTCAACAAAGCCAGAAAATGAACTGTCCAGAAAAGGAAACACCCAAATATCCAAGATAACAGCAACTATCTTCTTGTTCTCTCTCTAGGAGATAAGACTCTGAAAGGCCAAAACTAGATCTATTTGTTGTAATGTTAACAAAGGAAGAAGTAAGAAGGAAAATGGAGCCTACAATGGTAGTGACCAATGAATTTAAGAAGGCTAAAGTTTAGAGTACAGAGAGCCTTGGAGGATGATGTCAAAATAGGAGAAAGAAAAGAGAACTGAAAGCTATGGATAGCAACAAATAGGCCCTCTCTGTGACTTCAGCATCTGCCTGCCCTCGCAGGCTCTTACCTCACTGTCTTCCTCTTCCTCCTCTGCCTCATCTGACTCATCCTCACTGTCCTCAAAGAACTTGGACTTAGCAACTCGAGGCAGCTTGTCAGAGGCTGAAGAGCAGGAAGGCCCAGCCTCACCAGTGGGAGTGACAGGCTCACCAACTTGGACTGCCTCAGTCCCACGTTCCAAGTTGGAGGAAAGGCCTGTGTGGGCCTTGGCTGTGGGGCCATTTTCCTGTGAAGGAGTTTCGCTAGATGGGTCCTCAGGTCCTGCCTCCCCATTGAGGCCCTGGGACCCTGATTCCTCGCCTGTCCCAGCTCCAGATTTGCTGTGGGGAGGGCCCTTGTGACAGTTCTGCCCGTAGCGTGTCAGCAGCTCTTCAATAGTCATGGTAGCCTCTTCATGCAGCAGTGCAGCCTCCTCATTGTCCACTGCAGGGAAGAGGCTAAATCAGAGCCCCCATGCCAGAATCTTCTAGGGACCAGTCCCTCTCAGTGCCTCAACAGCCCTTGCAGCCTGAGCTGCAACTTCCCCACCAACTCCTACTCCTAAGGCTCCTCTCACTTATCAAGTCTCAGAAGAACATCCCCTAGCTTCTCCCAACGGATATTTTTTTACTTTTTATTTCACCCCTTTCTTAGTCAAAGGAACACTACTAGTTACCATTTCCCCCCGCTTACTTCTCATATGTTATTGTTAATTTGGAAACCCTATTTTGGCTGAGGACCCAGAAAGTCTACAATGCTAGGGTAAAGGCTTAAAGAATGACTACTGGGGCTAATGACTGCTTCAGTCTTGGGGGAAAAAGGCAAATAAATACTAACAGGAACCAGGAAGACCCCATCACAATGACTAAAAATTGTGTATATAAAAACGATTATAACTAAGACACAAGCCACTCAACAAAGGTTAATTATTCTCTCCTTCCTTTTGCTATCCATATAAAGTACAGGAGAATACCATAGAGTTTTTTAATGTGAGAACTCCCTTGGTCCCCAGAAAGCCATCTTCTGTTAGAATTGATTAACAAATAACATATACTAAAGAATATATTTTTTAAAACTTTATTTTTTTTTTTGAGACAAGAAGATCACTTTGTTGCCCTTTGTAGAATGCCGTGGTGTCACAGCTCATAGCAACCTCAAACTCTTTTTTTTTTTTTTGTAGAGACAGAGTCTCACTTTATCGCCCTCAGTAGAGTGTCGTGGCGTCACACAGCTCACAGCAACCTCCAACTCCTGGGCTTAGGCGATTCTCTTACCTCAGCCTCCCGAGTAGCTCGGACTATAGGTGC
>CAUYRH010063350.1:0-41227 GCA_963574655.1 Perodicticus potto | reverse complement strand
AAAATTCCATTAAGAATATGGCAAATTGGCTTGGTGCCTGTGGCTCAATGGACTAAGGCTCCAGCCATGTACACCTGAGCAGGCGGGTTCAAATCCAGCCCGGGCCCACCAAACAACAATGATGGCTGCAACCAAAAAATGGCCGGGTGTTGTGGCGGGGGCCTGTAGTCCCAGCTACTTGGGAGGTGGAGGCAAGAGACTCACTTGAGCCTAGGAATTGGAGGTTGTTGTGAGCTGTGATGCCACAGCACTCTATCCAGGGTGACAGCTTGAGGCTCTGTCTCAAAAAAAAAAGAATACGGCAAATCAAAAAACAGGGAAGTGAATAAAGAAAAGCTAACACCAGTTGACCCTGGTTTGAACTGCACAGATCCACTTATGCAAAGATTTTTTTTTTTTTTTTGATAAAAGTTTCATGGAGTGTACCTGCCTGTCCCACTCTCCCTGACTCCCCTTCCACTCCCTCCACCTCTTCAATCTCTGACACTTCTGGGACACCAAGACTAACCCCTTCTCCCCCTCCTTTTTTCAGCGTATTCCTTGTGAAGACAAGGATAGGACTTTATGATGATCTACTTCCACTTAATGAATCCCCTTTCTGATCAGTGTGGAAGTTTTGACCTGCTCAGTTTCAGATCTGGGCCAGTTGACCTCTCCTAGAAGTCCTCTCCTCAGCGAGGTCGCCATGTTGAAGCTGGAGTTAGTGCAGATACCCAACTGGCATGGAGCACTACAGCCCAGAATGCCTGGGCCTGAGCTTCCAAAGTAGGAGTAACGGAGACTACAGATGCACACCACCATGCCCACAACATTTTAGTTTGTTTGTCATTTGAATTTTAGTTTGTTTTCTTACTCATACAATTCATATTTACTTAGTATATATCGGTCATTATTCTGAGCCACCATGGATGGAGCAGAGAATAAAAGAAGGTGCAGAGATTATCTGCTTTTAGAAAAAACGACTCCTGGGAAAAAGAAAACTAAGATGACCAGAGAGATGGACAACAAACAAATAAATCAACAAATGAGATAACTTTGATAGAGGTAGTCTAAAATATACTCTATGGATGATAAAGCTGCAGTGAGTATAGGGAGAGGCTGCTTTGTGTTGGCTGGCTTAGACTCTGATAAGGTACTAATTTGTGTTGTTGTGGGTGTGTTTATTTGTGTCTGATTTGTGGGTGTTATTGTTCTTGTATTCTCCAATTCTGCCTGCTGTAGCATGAGTTCTAGAGAGGAGAAGAGAGTTGGGGAAAGTGATGTAACCAATATAAATTCTAAAGTGAATTCTGTCCATAAATCTGCTGAATCTCATGAAAGTTAGAATGATCAGGGATCATTGTTAAGGTAAAATACCACTTCAGAGGTACTTATAGAAGTCAACATGACTATAAAAAGGTAAATGGATTTTTAACACAAGTATCAATGTATCCAAATAAATATTTTCTGGTAAATTAATGTCATTTAATAAAAGGATGCTGGCACTATTCAAAATTCTCAATGAGATCAAAAAATGTTGAACAAACAATGGACGAACTTTACAGCCATTACCATAACCTCCTTGAATGGACCAGTTCTGATTCAGATGAATAATTTCTGAAAATCTGGTTTTTAAAACATCAATCAGAACAGGCAAGGTGGCTCATGCCTGTAATCTAAGCACTTTAGGAGGCTAAAGCGGAAAGATTGTTTAAGGCCAGGAGTGGAGACTAGTGTGCACAATATAGTGAGACTCTATACAAAAAAAAAAAAAGAGAGAGAGAATCGTTTTCCTTTACTACTTTACCACTTTACTTTTACCTGTTACTTTTCTATAAAAAATTATATAAGTCTTGGCTCGGCGCCTGTGGCTCAACAGGCTAAGGCACCTGAGCTGGCGGGTTCGAATCCAGCCCAGGCCCACCAAACAACAATGACGGCTGCAACCGAAAAATGGCCGGGCGTTGTGGCGGGCGCCTATAGTCCCAGCTACTTGGGAGGCGGAGGCAAGAGACTCGCTTGAGCCCAGGAATTGAAGGCTGCTGTGAGCTGTGATGCCATGGCACTCTATCCAGGGTGACAGCTTGAGGCTCTGTCTCAAAAAAAAAAAAATTATATAAGTCTTTAGAAATAAGGAAACCAATTCATAATTTGTTTCTTAATGTTTTGTATAGAGTAGCCTGGGCAATATAGTGAGACTCTATACAAAAAATTAAGAAAGAAAAGAGAATCAGTTTCCTTTAATACTTTACCACTTTGCTTTCACCTGTTGCTTTTCATATTCTGCTACAAACCACTCCTAAGCAGTTTCAGAGATCTTTTACTTCTATGTTTCATCATTCATGTTATCCTGTATAGTTATATTCAACCTAGCCAGAGTTTCCTAGTTCTAATTTTGATATATAATTATACCAATGTTACATGCATATATTATATGATATTTTATTATATATACACATAATATAGTATTGGAGAGATATTGGTGTAAATGAAGATACATAATGTAAATCTTAGTATGCCAAAGATGCTTTTCTTAAGTGAGTAACTTAGTAATTAGTAAGGTAGTGACTTACTACTAATATAAAATTAATTTATTATATAAAAGGTCAAAATTAAAGGTCTACTTTTACCCATAGAAAGGATTTTATCTTAACTAGTTTTCCATAAAGCCTACAAATAAAACCTATAGAATTAGAGCAACATTCACCTAATCTAATATCTAATATATACCATTTACTTTTCTTAAAAATGATCTACTATAATTATTATTTAATCATGTAATTATCAATAACTTCATTATGTAATTACTAATTTAATTACTATTATAATCAGTCTTACAATACTTTAAGAAACATTTTCACCCTACAAAGAAATATGGAAAAAATTATATAAGTCTTTAGAAATAAGGAAACCAATTCATAATCTTTGATTCTAGCAAAAATATTTAGTATCCATTGGCCAACTTTTCAGTTAATAGATGTGTAAAATTGAGCTATGCACATATTAGTCCCTTTGTTTACAGCTCTACCCTGAAAACTTTAGGAAAATTACATACTACCCATTGATAAGGTTTTGTTGAGGTGGACATGAGTGACTAATGACAACTACTCACTAATTTGCTTCACTGACTTAGGGCTGTTCTCCTGCCCTCAGGTAACCGACACACCTAGAGATTCCTTTAGAAGCTCATTTTGGATTGTTCTAACAAGCATTGTTGAATTTAAAGTAAACCAAATGAGCTAACAACTTTAGGTCTTTGTCATCAAAGCATGCATCACTGATATTTGGTAGACCTGGCTACTCCCTGATTTCCACCCTTTTTTTTTTAAACTGGCATGGGTAGACTTCTGGCACAAATGATAGTTCAATTAAACTTGATTTGGCAAATATTATCCCTACTATTTTGCAGATATTGTGCCAGGTTCAATAATAATCACACCCAAGTCTTTGCCCGTGAAAACATTGACCCTGGCAAATATTGTTTAGGAGAGAAAGAAAAGTAACAGGACAATTCTAAGCCATTAGGATGAATATAAAATGAAAGGAATGATATAGTATGCATTGAAGGGTTCTTAATATAGTCATGCAAGACTTCGCAAAGAAGGCGAAGTCTAAGCAGAGACCTTAAATAAATAGAATTTAACTAGCATAGATCCCCATTGTTCTTCATGGTGCTAAGTCTCTTGGTCAATTCTCAATCTTCATCTTACTTGGACTTGTTATCAACAGCTTTGACATAACTGCTTGATTCCCCATCTCTGGAAAGCTTTCTTCATTTGGCTTCTAGAACATCACACTCTCCTGGCTTTCCTCCTGTCTCTTTCACTCAATCTCACCTGCTCGAGCTCCAGATTGTTCTCTGAGGAATATTGGAGTACCTCTGGGCTTAGTCCTTAGACTAATTCTCTACTCTCAGGCCTTAATCTCTTGGTTATACATCTAGTTTCATGGTCTTATATGTCATCTATGGGTTGGTAATTTCCAAATGAATATGTCTAAGTCAATCTTTTCTCCTGGATCCAGAATTATCTACTAAACAACTTCCTCAAACTCTCCATTGAATTACTAATAGACACCACAAACTTAAACATATTTAAAAAATAAACTTCTAACAGACTCTCCTAAAATCTTCCCTGATGTCACTTAGTGGTAACTCTGTACTTCCAGTTTCTAATCAAACTTTGATTCTCCCTTTCATCTCACATGAAGCCATTAACAAATCACATGGAGTCTTTGTTAAAATATATCCAAAATGGAATCACTTGTCACCAACATCACTGCAACAACCCTAGCCCAAGCCACCTTCATAGTTCATCTGCATTATTTTAATAGCTTCTTAACTTGCCATCTCACTTTTGTCCTTCTCCACCACCAGTATGTTA
Organism: Perodicticus potto; assembly: GCA_963574655.1. Taxonomy (NCBI): domain Eukaryota; kingdom Metazoa; phylum Chordata; class Mammalia; order Primates; family Lorisidae; genus Perodicticus; species Perodicticus potto. The sequence goes on along the minus strand of CAUYRH010063350.1, from coordinate 36,866 downwards.
CTGACAAAGATACCAGATCATGTTATGCTTTTGTTTCAATACTGTCCCCCATTCCTATGGCTTCTCATTTCATCAAGAGAAAATCCAAAGATTAATAATGCCTTTGTGATATAGTAGTACCTCTCTCTGACCTAATCTCCTTCCCATCTCTTCCCTTTGCTCACTCTGCACCAGCCATAGTGGTTTCTGTACTGCTCCTAGAATTATTGGACAAGACTAAATGATTGATTTTGATATAGACAGGTGAAGAAGAGAGGGAGTTATGATGACACCTAAACTTGTGGTTTAGGCCTCCAGGGGTAATACATGTATCAAGAAAGGAAGTATGGATGGAATACCGGCTTTGGAATTAATAGAAGGAGACACAGGGAGCATAGTATTTAACATGTTGAAGTTCAGTTCACTCTGAGACACCTCCCTAAATACAGTAAGCACTTGATAGGGAGAAGCTCAGATGTGAGATCTGCATTGTCATCATTACATTCTAACTTGAGCAGTGGAAACTGGGATGACTTGGGAGTGGCCAATCATCATAACAGTTATAAGTCCTTATTAGGCCAAGGGATAGACAGTCCTTGAGTCACCTTCAAACATGACAAACAAAGAATCAAATACATAAAAAAAGAAAACTTGAGAAGTGATAAGCATTACTTAGGATTGAAAATAAAACAGTATCCTTCTAAAAATAGCTTTATACTTAAGAATTTATTATTCACAAGACAACTTACCTGAAAATAGTCAGTTTAATAGTTCAATGAGGCCTCCAGTACGCAGGCTCTTTTCTTCTGTCTACACAGGGTTCATTTTCACAGGGTTCATTTTCAAGTGTATTTAAAAAGTATCGTCTATTCTATGCCAGGCTCAATGCTTTGGAAAAGTTAACTTTTTTTTTGGTTTTTTTTTTTTTTGAGATAGAATCTCATTCTATTGCCCCAGGAGTGCCATGGCCTCAGACTAGTTCAGAGCAACCTGAACTCCTGGGTTCAAGGAATCTTCTTGCCTCTGCCTCCCAAATAGCTGGGACTATAGGCATCTGCCACAATTTTTCTATTTTCATTTATTTATTTATTTATTTTTTATTATTAATTTTTGAGACAGGGTCTCACTATGTCACCCTCAATAGAGTGCCATGGCATCACAGCCCACAGCAACCTCAAACTCTTGGGCTTACTTGATTCTCTTGCTTCAGCCTCCCGAGTAGCTGGGACAACAGTCACCTGCCACAACAGCCGGCTATTTTTTGTTGCAGTTGTCATTGTTGCCTCAGCTGGCCTGGGCCTGTTTTGAACCTCCAGCCTTGGTGTATGTGGCTGGCGCACTAACCACTGTGCTATAGGTGCTGAGCCTAATTTTTCTATTTTTAGCAAAGATGGGGTCTCACTCTTGCTCTGGCTCCTGAGCTCAAGTGATCTTCCCTCCTTGGTTTCCCAGAGTGCTGGGATTATAGGCGTGAGCCACAGCGCCCAGCCTAAAGTCAACCATTTAAACTTCATTATAACTCTGTTAGGTAGTTACTATTATTATTATCATTCCATGATTATAGATGGGTAAATATTAGCACAGAGAAATTAGGAATTTCCAGAAGTCATAAGATAGCATGTTGGAGTAATGGACCTTCAACATCAGACTTCAGAGTTCATGGTCTTTATCTCTATGTCATGCCTTTCCACTTATAAGATGGCTATCAGAGTTTTAAATGTCACTTCCTCATATAGCTCATTCAAGGGTTGAGAGACCTTGCTACAGTCCTCTAAGAGAGCTCTCTGCCTTATTAGCAAGAGCTATATCAGATGCGGTCTCTTACATCGATCACTGGTAGTGGAAACTGGAGAGACTTTCTTAGAAAGTAGTGTCACCTGATACTTGAAAAAAAAAATCCAGATTCTGTTTAAAGAAAATAAAATAAATGTTGAGAGGGGGACTATAATTATGGAAGCATAAGGAAGCTTGCTAATAAAAATTAAAAAAAAATAGAAGGGAATTATACAAAATTTTAAATGTTCTCTTGAGATTAAGTGAGGTAAGGATAAACAAATTCAACTGGATTAAGTAACAAGAAGCTCACTGGTGATTTTGTTTCCTGTAATATAAATAATTGTAGAAGAAACAGGTGGTCTTTGTGACAGCAGTTTCTGAGGAGTTTGGGATTAAACCAGATTGAGTGCTCTGATAAACGATAAGAGCAGAAAGAGAAGATAAAACTACTCTTCGAAGTGGGTGAGAAAGAGAAAGAGGCCTGTGAAGTTGAGAGGAATTTTCTTATTTTAGATGAGAAATTGACTTGAGTGTGTCCAAATGGTGATGGAAAGGAACCAAGAGAAGGAAACTGGAGGAGTAGGCTTGTGAAGGCAGAGAGGCTGCAATCTGAAGTATAAGGGGAGGGGACAAATGTCAACTCCCACTGATATGATGGAAAATGTGTGGGTTTAAGATAATTCATACACTATATAAAATGAGGAATTTGAGGTGGCTCCTATCTAGTGGTCATCTTTGCATGCAGCCAGCAGTATTCAAAATGGCAGGACTTTTCCTACACGTGGTCCAGAAGGTCAACATTCCAGCAACCTATTAACACTAGCCATAATAATACCTCACTTATAAGATTGATCACTGTTGAATACAACATCAGAGAACTCGTTGAGTGCCTTACCACGAGTAATTCTGTAGACACATTTGGTTTTAACTTAATATAAATATAAACATATTGCTAATTTCATTTTTTTATTGTGTCCTGTGTGTTTCAGAACAGATTTTACTCCTCTCAAAAGTAGAATTTCTTTTTGTCATCTCCTAACATAGGACTAAGGCAATATAGTGAATGGCTAATAATGTCAAAGGGTAGGTGACAGTGATAATGATAGTCCATTAATGATGCAAATATTTTTTAACAACGGGTCTAGATTCAAAAATGTTTAGGATATTATAAGTTAATTATATGTGTACTATAAAAAAATTCCTGCTGGCCTATAGCTATAACATCTATGATTTAGTGAGACTTAAATTCTAGACAAAACTGGGCAGAGTCAGAATTGGAAAATGTATTCTAAATGATAGATCACCTAGGTGCAGCACATATTTCTGAATCACCCAGCGGTGTCCATCTGAATCATCATTGACCAGAAGTCACATTATGCCCAAGGAGAAACAACAGTCTCTAAACAACTAGAATAGGTGGGACAGGATGATGGGTGAAGCATAAAAGTAAAATTTCTCCCTATTTACAACTAATTACACTTCATAGAATGTCACTGGACAATTAAGTGAAATAGTCCTTCTCATGACCCGAATTTAATTTTTGCCTAACAGTTGGAGATGAAGCTTATTGTTTTGTCTTACTGACAGCTATGTTACTTTCAATTCCAGAGCAAGCAGGAAGCATAAAATTCATTCATTCACTTACTCATTCACTCATGCATGGTTGACTCAGCAGATATTTACTAAAAACCGATTTTGCATCAGGAACCAGAAATTTAGACAAATATGGGCATGAACTTTGTTTCAAGCATTTCATAATTTCATCTAAGAGCTCACAATCCGGTGGGAATGATGGTAACTAGACAAGAACCATCAATTAATAATTTCTACTTAACAGATTTGTCGCTCTGGGCTTGTGTAATTAATAAAATTCTTCATCTTTACATAAAAGAAGGCTAATCAAAAACCAAATGGTTTTAAAGAAGGGAGTTGCTATTTCAATGATGGTGTAATTAATCAAAAACATTACACTCCTTTTAAAAAATGAAATGCAAATTGTACATGAATTATTTTAGAAATGTAGCAAATATCTTATGAATAAGGAGTCTACTGAACAGCAAAATATGCAAATAAAGGAAGTATTTAATGAATGATCTTCGTAGACCCAGAAATTAAAAAACAATTTCACAAGACCTCCCTACTCTGGCCTAATCTTGTAAAGTTTTTCAAAAGTTTCTTAAATATTAAAAAGGGTATTTCTATCTTTCATTTACATAGTTATTAAATATTTACCATCTTTAATAAATAAATAAATAAATAAAAACTGTATTTCAGTGATTTAATTCATCAGTATTAAATACATTTATTTTATGTCTTGTCTTCTAAGTGAATTAACTAATCTCAGTATTTTTCTGAACTTTTGAAATTTAAATAATAATCTGTATTGTCTATAGTTAACTAATAACCATGGCTAATTATCCATGAATAAACAATCATTTATTGTTCCGCCATCTGTGTTGTTATATATTTACCTGAAAGCACAACTTTCTTACAATCTTTTAAATCTATTATCCTTATTCATTTGTTTCAAGGATTTTACTGGGCATTATATAATATATACAATATATACAAGGCAATATGCCAGTCCTATTTAAAGAAGAGTAAGAGATGATTTGTTTTCAATAGGCTTATAATTTAGCAGAGGCAATAAGACGTACAGCCACTTTCTACAAAGTCCAAAGAAGGTATATGAGAAATCGTCAGAGAGGTTTGATGTATGGTATGAATCAAGGGGAGGCCCTTTACTGAGGGTGAAGCAGGGAAAAGGGGCAGCTTTGAAGAAGATGGTATTTCCCTGGTCCCTGACCTTGCTATTGGCAAAGATGGATGAAAGGGAATCTCAGTTGAGGAAAAAGACGGGAAAAGATGAAGGGCTCCAGGATGGCAAGAATATAATATTAGATAGAAGATTTAGAAGACAAGCTGAGGCAAAAGAATTGATTATGTGGATACTGAGTAATAGAATTTTGACTTTAAGCAATAGAAAATGTATATGAATTGAGAAAAAAATTCTCCCAGACTTAATTGTGAAAAACAATAGATATGTAGGGATTAAAGAAAGACAGCATCTCTAAATGGTGAGTGACAAGTCACCCCTCCCCAAGATTTCTATCCTGCAAAGCAGTGGAAGGCTAGGAAGGTACTGTCACTAGTCACCCAAGAGATGATGCTTAGGGTGTGGTTGGGAGGGGCTATCTCAGGTCTCCTCTTTTTATTGCCAGGAATATATTCATACTAAAATTATTCCAAAGCATTGTAACAACTACATGACGGGACTCATCTCAGTGATTCAGTATATGAGTCAGGGCAGCTCACGTTAGGATCAGTGTGTTTTTCACTTTAAAAAATTTAATATTTCCATCAATAAAGGCTATCCCATGCAATAGTATAGGTATACTTCATTTTATTGTGCTTCGCAGATATTGCTTCTTTTTATCAATTGAAGGTTTTTGCAACCCTGCATCAAGCAGGTCTATCAGCACCATTTTTTCATCAGCATGCACTCACTTGGCATCTCTGTGTACCATTTTGGAAATTCTTGCAATATTTCAAACTTTTTCATCATTATTATACCTGTTATGATGATCGGTGATCAGTGATCTTTGAAGTTTGTATTGCAACTGTTTGGGGCAACATAAATTACACCCACGTAAGACATTAAAAATGACTGATGAATGTGTGTATTCTGACTGCTCCACCAATCAGCAGTTCCCCTGTCTCTCTCCACCTAAGTGTTCAAGCAAAGGAGTCACATGTCTCCCATCGTAAATCAAGAGCTAGAAATGATTGAGCTTAGTGAGAAAGGCAAGTCTAAAGCCAAGAACTCCAGGCTTCTTGTGACAAATAGTTGCCAAGTCATAAATTCAAAGAATAAGTTCTTGAAGGTAATGAAAAGTGCTATCCAGTGACATGAATGAGAAAGCAAAACCACATTTTTGCTGATATGGAGTAAGTCTGATATGGAGTAAGGGAAGAGCAAACCAGCCACAACACTCCTGTAAGCCAAAGCCTAATCCAGAGCAAGGCTCTAATTCTCTTCAATTCTATGAAGTTTGAAAGAAATCAGGACTCTGCAGAAGAAAGGTTTGAAGCTAGTGGGAGTAGATTCATGAGGTTTAAGGAAAGAAGCCATCTTCATAACATAAAAGTAAAAGGTGAAGCTCCAAATATCAATTTAGAAACTGCAAGTTATTCATAAAATCTAGCTATGTAATTGATGAAGGTGGCTACACTAAACCGTAGATTTTCAATGTAAATGAAACAGCCTTTTTCATGTATTAGAAGAAGATATCATCAGGACTTTCACCTCTAGAAAGGAAAAGTCAATGCCTGGCTTCAAAGCTTCTAAGGACAGATTGACTGTCCTGTTAGGAGCAAATGCAACTGGTGACTTCAAGTTGAAGCTAATGCTTCATTTGCCTTTCCCAAAATCTTAGGGTCCTTAAGACTTATGCTAAATCTACTCTGCCTGTGCTCTACACTAAGTAAATAGAAAAATGAAGCTTAGATAACAGCACATCGGTTTATAGCATGATTTATTTTTTAATATTTACTTTTTTATTTTTTTTTTTGAGACAGAGTTTTACTATGTAGCCCTTGGTAGAGTGCTGAGGTGTCACAGGTCACATAAACCTCAAACTCTTGGGCTCAAGCAATTCTCTTGCCTTAGCCTCCCAAGTAGCTGGGACTATAGGCACCCACCACAACGCCTGGCTATTTCTTGTTGCAGTTGTCATTGTTGTTTAGCTGGCCTGGGTTGGGTTTGAACCTGCCACCCTCAGTGTATGTGCCTGGCACCGTAACCAGACTCCTGTTCATGTTGATATTTTCACCTCTTCTCATGGATCATGAATTTTTTTTTTCTTTTGTAGAGACAGAGTCTCACTTTATCGCCCTCCATAGAGTGTTATGGTGTCACAGTTCACAGCAACCTCCAACTCCTGAGCTCAGGCGATTCTCTTGCCTCAGTCTCCCGAGTAGCTGGGACTACAGTCACCCGCCACAATGCCTGGCTATTTTTTTGTCGCAATTTGGCTGGGGCCGGGTTTGAACCCACCACCATCATTATATGGGACCAGTGCCCTACTCACTGAGCCACAGACGCCACCCAAGGATCATGAATGTTGTTAATGACTTCTAGAGAAATGAGCCTATTCCAGAATATTTTCAATTTACTTGCCCAAATACATCAAAAGAAGAACTACCTATGGCAGCTATAATTTTATAAAATGTATTTCTTAAATAATAAGACTTAAAAGTTGAAATTACTTCTTGATGCACGGGATGCAGAATGAAGATTGTGCGACTCACTTCATTGCCGTATTTGCTTTACCGTACTAGTCTTCTTCTCCCAAGTGTTAGCTTGCACAGCTCTAGTGTTTTGTTAGCTTTTATCATGGTGCTAAGCAGATCATCGTAAGATACTTTTACCATTTCTCATCCTTTTCAGAGGAAGAATGATGGTTCAATTTCCTGGTCCACCATGATTGGAAGTAAAAGTCCCACCTAGAACTTTCATTTGCCTTCTTCCACTGACTAAGCTGCCTCAGATTCCCCTTGGGTTTTAGAAGAATGTAGAGACAGCAAAGGTAACAGGTAGGGAAAGTCTTACCTGATTGCCAACCAATATCCTCTGCTTTTGATGACTTTTGTCTGATGCCAGTGTTAAAAACTAACTGTCTTTCTCTCTCGAGCTCAGTAGTGGTGCTTATCACAGACCCTCCTGCCTGGTCCCATCTAGTGCACCCTCCTTGATTCAGGTAACACTCCTCAGCTGACCACAAGTGGCCTCCTTCTGTATCCAAAGATTCCATTTAGGATCTTTCTATGGAGGTTGCCTGACTCCTTCCATGAAACCTTCTTCAGCAGGTTCTCTTTCAAAACAATCCCAGGACAAAATTCCTACTTCAGATTCTATATTTGATTTCTAAAAAGCCATAAATCTTTGACTCACTGTCAGGAGGATGCACTTTTCAAACATTTTTCCTCAGCTCTTCTACTGTAGAATGTCTTATCCAGCTTCTAGCCTATGAACCTTTATTTTTATGGACTAATCAAACATGACTATGTCCCTTTAATCTACAAATTCCCCACGAAGATCTCCAAGTAGCATTCAAAATTCTTCTTTCATTAGGCTCAAAGCAAGGGAAAAGAACCCTCATACCATCCCTCTGGGAGAGTGGGCCTCATAGTACAAGTCGTTCTCCTCAGAGAAACCCTCAACTTCGAGCAACACCAAGCCTCTTCATATTCAATCATTTTATAGCTAAAGGCAGGTAAGGAGATAAGAATAGCAAAACTGTTTTATACCACTTCCTTTATAGTCTGGGACAAAAAGGAATCAGTTCATTCTGGAACGCAGAGGGACGTGGCTCCTATTGCTTGAGTTCTCAGCCAACAGGGAGACATACAGAGTCTCAATCAGTAATGCCTTCAAAAGACACCACACATGGGGATAAATAAGATTGACAGACCTATTCTGTGCCATCTCCCATTCTAGGTACTTGAAAGAACATGTTTTTTCACCTACCTCTCACAATCTTATGAAGCTACACTAAAGATTGATTGAAAATTCATATTAAAGTAACAGGTTATTGGGTGGTGGCTGTGACTCAAAGGAGTAGGGTCCTGGCCCCATATACGGAAGGTGGTGGGTGCAAATCCGACCCTGGCCAAAAACTGCTAAAAAAAAAAAAAAAAAGTAACAGGTTATTTTCATCCCAGAGTTAGATAAAAGAAGAATTTTTTTAATGTGGAAGGAAATTTTAGTGCCGTGGCATCACAGCTCACAGCAACTTCAAACTCTTCGGCTTAAACAATTCTCTTGCCTCGGCCTCTCAAGTAGCTAGGACTACAGGTGCCCGCCACAATGCCCAGCTATTTTTTTTTTGCAGTTTTCATTGTTGTTTAGCTGACCCGGGTTGGCTGTTGTTTAGCTGGTGAGTTCGAACCCGCCACCCTCTGTGTATGTGGCTGACACTGTAATCACTATGCTATGGGCGCCGAGCCAGAAGGAAAATATTTTAAAATTTAAAAATATGGTACATTAAAAAACATGTTTCATATATTTGACTTAGACAGAGGGCATATTTTGAAACTTCTTCAAACATTCCATAAACTTAAAGTGAGTTTTCTGCCTGCAATCTCATTCTGCTGCGTGATGAGTAAACTACATCAAATAATATTTGTCTTTATTCCCTGGTTCCTGCAGTCATAGTGCCCACTTTAATTGCTCTTCTCAACCTTCCTCACTCCTACGAATCCACTGGCTTATTTCTCTTTACCATATACTACATTAGCTAAATGAATTCCTGGTTCCCAGCTGTAGTATTATCTTCCTTCATTGTCCCTGAACACTGCTATGAAGTTGATCTTTGCAACACACTATGTTCATATCAATCTTTAATCCAAAAAATTTACCAAGACATCCTACTGTCTATTAGATGTCCTGGAAGAGGTGATTAAGGTCAAATTCACTAATTCTTGACTCTCAAAAATGATATCACAGCTAGTTCTTTAATAAACATATAATTTAATCAACAAAATTCATTCTACTCTTTATTTTTAACTCAATCTTGGCTTGAAGCTCCAATCTAATTCTACCCTACTGAATTTCTGTTCTGTTTGGTCTAGATGACGTCTGCTAGAGAGTCTCTCTTGGGCTCTCCTTCCGTTTTTTCTCAGTGTTGCAAGAAAAGGAAAGGTTAATATAAATAGGAACAAACACATAGCTTCCTTAAAAATGTGAAGAATTCCAAGAGACAGAGGTGCAAGAAAAAGATTCAGGGGAAGAGTCCCAACCCAGTTCTCTTTGTAATACCTTTACTACCCCCACCAAAAGCTACAGATCTAGAAAAGGTTCTTATCTCCTTGAGCAATCTCCCTAAGTGTTGGACCACACATTGACATCTACCGAAACAAATTTGCAACTGTTATAGTACTTATCGACAACCATGTTCATCTCTGTATAATTTATTTACAATTCAGTAACAAACACAAACAGAGTGCAGAAGAAATTAAATGCTTCATAAGATTTTAGAGAAATGTTTGATTGGTTGGTTCATCATTCATTCATTCAATAAATAGCTTGGGCTGGAACATAAGTTTTACCTCTCAGTTTTAGCAGAACTGTTTTTCTAACAGGTACAAATTATAGGGCCTAGAAGAAATAATAACATTGGGTAAGTATCTGGAGAACACAAAAGAAAAATTTCTTCAGACAATAGAGACTCAATTTGCCTGATTCACTGATTAATTTGTTCATTTATTCAATATCTTTGAGTGTTTATCATGATGCATTTGGTATGGGGATTGAACAGGGAACAAGGTATAGCCTCTGCCCACATTAAATATAAGATCAACTGATCACTGACAGATCAGGTGATAAGAAGGGAGTTATATGAAAGAAGGTCAGAGGAGAAATAAGAAAACACAAAGGAAAAGGAGACGGGCATTCTAGAAGAATGTGCCATCATGTAAGTTGAATTTTATTTTTTTTTATTTCTTCAGGTTAATTTGAGGGTACAAAGAATTTGATTACAATGTTTGCTTTTTTTTTTTTTTTTTTGAGACAGAGTCTCACTATGTTGCCCTTGGCAGAGTGCCGTGGCATCCCAGCTCACAGCCACCTCAAACTCTTGTTCTTAAGAGATTCTCTTGCCTCAGCCTCCCAAGTAGCTGGGACTACAGGCGCCTGCCAGAACACCTGGCTATTTTTTTGTTGTAGTTGATTAGCTGGCCCGGGCCGGGTTCAAACCTGCCACCCTCAGTGTATGTGGCTGGTGCAGTAACCACGGTGCCATGGGTGCCGAGCCACAATGTTTGCATTTGTTAGGTAGAGTCCCTCTTATAATTATGTCCCGCCCCTAAGATGTGTGCCTTACACCCTAACATTGTGCTCCTTAAGTGGAAGCACATGCATCGCTCCTTAAGTGGAAGCACATGCATCGCCCTCTCCCAGGTCTCTCACTTCCCTGTCCCCCACCTTGAATTAAATTGAGTTTTTCTCTTATGTCGTCTACTGGCTTCATATTAGTATTGAGTAATTTGGCTTCTTGTTTCTCTATTCTTGTGAAACTTTACTAAGAAGAATGTGTTTCAACTCCATCCAGGTTTTACATCCAAAAGATGTAAAATCTCCCACTTTGTTAATGGCTGAATACTATTCCATGGTATACCTTTATCGCAGCTTGTTAATCCATTCCTAGGTTGGTGGGCATTTAAGTTGTTTCCACATTTTGACAATTGTAAATAGAGCCGAAGAAACAATCTACTGCAAATGTCCTTATGATAAAATGAGTTTTTTTCTTCTGAGTAGATGTCTAATAGTGGGATTGCAGGATCAAATGGGAGGTCTAATTTGAGTTCTTTGAGAATTCTCCATACTTCCTTCTAAACGTTTATATTAATTCTAAGTTGAATTTTAAAGGAAAAATAGACTTGGATTAGATGGGGGTAGCAGGAAAGGGCATTGGATAATGTCAAATAACTGTGTCATAGATGCATCATACACTAGTGAAATAAATTGGAAATTCTTTTAACTTAAGAAAAATTAAGAGCAACAAATTTCTGGAGGCCTAAATGTTCCAAATTTGCCTCTATGGCCCAAAAAGATGACCTGAAACAAAGTAGAAACTCAGAGGAAAAATACTGAGAAGGGATGAGGTGCATGAATGATAAAATTCTATTCAAATTATTGCAGTACTCACTAGAAGGCTTCAAAAATTCCAATTGAATTCAAATTCAAGTTATATTATAAATATTTAATAAACAAGCTTCCTTCCACCAACCCAACCTTATCTTACACATGCGAAAACAAAGACCCAGAGAAGTTAAGTAAACAAAGTTGCACAGGAATGGGTGGCAGGGGCAAGTGAGTGAGAATATAATTCAGTAGATATGATCAACTACACCACAATGAAAAAAACCCAAAATGCTGCATGTGGGAAAGATTACGTAGAACTACATTAAAACCATGTGGTTTCCATAATCACTGGTATTCTTTAATCTTTTTCTTCACTATTTATAAATGCAACATCTGCTAAAGCATGCCAGTAGCAATAAATTTTTGATACGATTATTAAGAGCACACAATTTTATTAATCAAAGAATATTTTTAAAATTCTTCCCTGAAGTTCTGGAATTTTCCACTTCCCAAGTTTTCACCACATTCAAATGAGAATGGAAAAATACAAATTAGCTTAAAAACCTCTTCACAGAGATATTACGCTCTCATTGAAAATGTGTAAAGTTGGACTTGAAGTTCATTTCTGTGAATGACACATTCAACAAACGTGGTTAAAACATGGTTGAGCCCTGAATTTGTGTACACATTGTATTGGCTGCTGAGAATAAAACATAAACAAACATAAGATACAAACATTTCTTGCTCTTGTGGCAAAAACAATCTAGCAAATAGTATGTCTCACAAACAGTGTGTTTTCAAAATTATTTATTTCAAGCATAAATCTATGATACTTTTCAATATTTCAGTAGCTTTTATTGAAATTAAAGACACAGGTTATCTAAGTCCAAAAAGATTGACTCTTTATCCTTATCCCCAGAGCATTGACTTTTTAATTTTTGACAATCTGATGAATGTAAAATGGTACAGGGTTTTTAATGTGCATACACCTGATGAGTAAGGAGTCAGAGTATATTCCCATATATTTATAAGTCATTTGTATTTCTTCTGTAAAATCTATTTGTTTTGCTCATACGTCTACTGAGCTTTGATCTTTTCTTATTGAGTGATACTTAGGATTTCTTTCTATATTATGGATATTACCCCTCGTTATCATTTATGTTCTTTGTGTGTGAGACATAAATAGGTCAAAGGCTTGATTTTGCCTGTGACTCTTAATAAATCCACTCTCACATATATGTTAACTGAAGCTGCTCTCAATATGCTCAAGTCAGACTTTTTCCCACCCAAAGCTCCTACCCTGAATTTGCACATTTTGCTAAGAGACATTCATTCTGTTCCAGAAGTTCTCATAATATTTTAAATCTACCTTCACCTTTCTATATCCCTAGTGCTTAGAGCAGTATCTGATATTCTGTGGTTATTCAATAGTTTAGATGAATAAATGAATGAAATGCACTCACTGTCTAGGACCTGCATCTCCCAATGTCAAGGCTATGTTATTATTCATTCAAGCAACACACATATGCTTGGTATCTACCTGTAATAAGTAATCCAGAGACTATAAAGACAAATTTATAAATGGATGCAAAGCCTAATGAAGTATATAACATATTTAAAAGTTCTATTAGAATAGTAACAATCGCAGTAGGATAGAATCACATGTTTGCTTGTCTACAGCTTCTTCCTCAGAGCATCCAAAGGGATTTTCAGAAAGAAAGAGAGAATAGAAAGAACAAAAGTTTAAAATTTAAGTACAAATCTAAAAATTAGAATCAGGTAAATATGAATTAAATGAACATATCAAAATCAGGAACCCAAATGTATAAGTCATAGATCATACATAGTTGCTATTTCACACTTGATTTTAAAATTACTAGCAAACAAAGCAGAAGGGGGCATTGCTTAAATTTCAAATCTTTTGTTGTTGAAATGGAGAAAACATAATAGGATTTTAGGAGGTATTTTCCCAGCACTTAGTACTAAATACATTTTCCAAATGGCATTTAATGTTAGAAGTAATGAACAATGTCTTAGAAAAATGTCCTCCATGCAATCATTCAGAAAATATAGCCCAGAGTTGAATGGAATACTTTCTTAGATATAATAGGAATGTACCAAAGGTTTGAGAAGAATGTGTGGGAAGTCTGCCCACTCTGTCAGCTTTTGCTTTGGAAACAGGGAGGCGAGAAGAATTCCCCAAAGAGAAATGAGTTAAAATGGAAGAAGACAAAGTTAAATCAAGTGCCCAAACCAATTCCATGGATTGGAGACAGAGTCAGGCATGAGCCCAGGTCTGAGAGTGGGTGTCTTAGTCTATTCAGCTGCCATAACAAAACATCGTAGCGTGAGTAGCCTGGAACAACAGAAATTTCTTGCTTATAGTTCTGAGGCTGAGAGGTACCCAATCAAGTCACGGACAGTTCAGTGGCTGGTGAAGGCCTGTTTCACGCTTCATGGACGTCACATGATGGAAGGAGCCAAGGGTCCCTGTTGAGTTTCTTTTGTAAGGGCGCTAAGCCTCTTTACAAGGGCTCTGCCCCTATGACCTAATCACATCCTGAAGACCTTGATTCCAAATACCAACATATTGGGGACTAGGTTTCCACATATGAATTTGAGGTGGGCAGAGGGCATAAACATTGAAACCACAGCAGTGGGAAAACAGAACAAATGAGCACTAACTGAAGACGAGGGTTAGGGTTGTATAGAAATCTTAGAAGATGATAGAAATTATTACATCATTTCACTAGAGCAGCAACCTTTTCCTTCAGAGTATCTCTTGAAGTCTGTAATTCATTGACCTTCTCTGGTCTTGAAGATGCAGAATATGGAACCTGCTAATTCCTCCCATTAGCCACTCCTCAGAGCACCCAACAGCATTTGAGAAAAGAGAATGGATATTTCTAACTGTTGACTTCCTATTATGCACAAAATATTCTCGTGTATCATGACATTTAATACTCAAGACGTTTCTTTATGAGAATCTTCATTGTGTCAAAAATAAAGGAATTATGAATGAATAGTAACATTTCTTAAGATTACTGTGATATTGGTTTTCTATACCTGACCTTGTGCGTCGGGTTTTATAACTAAAGCTCATCTTTAGACAAGCGTTTTTCTTCTAATAATAAAATTATTATCCCAGGACTTCCCCCTCAAAGGCCTGAGGTTCTGCTTTCTTCTTGCTAGCCTCCTCCTCAGAGTATCGTGACCCTTAGAGATTACCCCGTAAGTGATTGGCAGCCTTACTTCTTGCTTTCTGATTTTTCAGCATTTGCAAATTGCTAGGCAGTCAGGGGGTTCAAATACAGCATTCCTTTTATTTTCCCTCATTATCTACTCCACATCCATAAGGACCTGGGCTAGGCTGTTTTGGAAATGTATTGCTATTTTGCTGAAGAGCTGTGTTTTGGTGCTGTACATTTTGGGTACCACATCTTGCCTGAATTATTTAATCAGTGTTTCTAGGAGAAGCATGGTGTCTCCCTACCCCATAGTTATCACATAACACAATAAGCCTCATTTTAAACTTCATACACAATGGAAACTATCTTGCTATGTAAGAAGTATTTTTTATTTTTGAGACAGAGTCTCACTATGTCACCCTCAGTAGAGTGCGATGGCATCACAGCCCACAGCAACCTCCAATTTTTGAGCTTAAGTGATTCTCTTGCCTTAGTCTTCCAAGTAGCCAGGATTCCAGGCACCCACCACAACGCCTCGCTACTTTCTCTTGCAGTTGTCATTGTTGTTTTTAGCTGGACTGGTCAGGGTTCGAACCCGCCACCCTTGGTGTATATGACTGGCACGGTAACCACTGTGCTACAGGCGCTAAGCCGTGAAGAAGTATTAAGGTAGACGTATTTTCTTGTTTTTGTTTTTGTTTTTGTTTAGTTTTATTTTATTTTATTTTATTTTATTTTTTTTAATAATTTTATTAAATCATCCTAAGAAGTTAGAACCCAGATTAGTGAGCATCTGATAAATATTATGTAGTGATACAGCGAGAAGCTAAATGTTTCATAGTCAATCATAATCTCTTTTAATGTAAAATTAAGACAGAATAGGAAAAATGTCCATACAGAACTTTACTATGCAGAATTGCTTCTCTCTGTTGTGTATATACACACTTTTTAAAAATGCAATACTAATTTACTATAGAGATAAGAGTATACATTTTTTTTTTTTGAGACAGTCTCACTATGTTGTCCTCAGTAGAGTGCTATGTCATCACAGCTCACAGCAACTTCAAACTTTTGGGCTTCAGTGATTCTTTTGCCTCAGCCTTCCAAGTAGCTGGGACTATAGGTGCTCGCCACAGCACCCAGCTATTTTTTTGTTGTAGTTGTCATTGTTATTTTTAGCAGGCCCGGGCCAGGTTCGAACTCACCAGCCCAAGTGTATGTGGCTGGCACCCTAACAACTGAGCTATGGGCTCCAAGCCAAGAGTATACATTTTAAATATTACATACAGCTTAAGTTCATTAGGTGATGTCACTCTCTCTACAAAACTTTAAGAACCCTCTGAAAATCTAAACCATCTATGATTATTAAAACTCTGATATTTTAACCTAGCATGTCAAAAATGGTGGCAACTTTAATCAACAATTACCCTGTCTCATATTCCTCAAAAACTTAGTATTAAAAGTTGTTACTGGCTAATGTGAAATACATATTCCCCGCTGCTCCCCAGATCACTTTCTTCCTCATTCTTTATCTAGGATGAAGGATGTGGCTTCTGTTCATCGCAGAGGCAACTAATGTTCCCAGAAATTAAGTATCCATATCTCATTATCTTAGCACACAGAAGCATTTTTAACTTATCATGTCAAGTTTAAGAAAGATCCTGGACATCTTCATAGTTTAGTCTGTCTGGAAGGAATGATACATGATGATTGATAGAAGTATACTTAAGTGCTCACTTAACCAGATAATTTCTAAAGTCTTATGAAATGTTTGCTGGTGGGAGAATATAAAACTGTTTAACGACTAATTAACACACACACACACACACACACACACACACGTTTCTCTTATTGTACTAGAATAATGCATGAGTAAATGAAGGTGAAACTTAGAAGCCATGTTGATTTGTATTTATAATTTATCTTAATAGTAATGCTTTACTTTTTAATTCCCAAATTAATAAGAGGCAGTTATTCCTCTGTCCAAAGAAAGAGGATTTCCATAATTTATAGACCCAAATAACACCAATTTACATGTGGTACTTCATATTATAATCTCTCATTATGTCTATAAACCCCATGAAAGAATTCTTGTAATCTCATGTATTATACATGTTTTACAATCTATGCCCGTTTCAAGGGCATAGATTTGTCCAAAGCCTCAAAGCTCGAGAATCAGAAATAAGACTTATTTCTAGTCTTTTACCTAGAATCTGCTGCTACCTCAAGTTCTCTCCCAGAACAGGATCAGACAGATTCTGGGACGCCATCCTAGAAACTTCACATGTTGCAAAACTTGAGTAAGTCACAAGAATAGATTTCTTGTTACTAGGGTAAAGATACCCCCCAAAATAGTGGTGAAGATGTCCTCTAAGGCCTATCAACAGTTGACTCATTTTATCTTTTAAACTTACTAGCTCTGGGACCTTAGACAAATTATTTAACTTTTCTGTAACACAGAAATTTTATGGAATTTCTCTGAACAATGAAAGTAAAGTACTTGGCTTATCACAGCACACGCTAAATGGCAGTTATAAAAAGAATAAAATGCCAACTCGGTGCCTGTGGCTCAGTGGCTAGGGCGCCAGCCATATACACCGGAGCTGGAGGGTTTGAACCCAGCCTGGGCCTGCCAAACAACAATGACAGCTACAAGCAAAAAAAAAAAAAAGTTGGGCTTTGTGCAGGGCACCTATAGTCCCAGCTACTTGGGAGTCTGAGGCAAGAGAATCGCTTAAGCCCAAAAGTTTGAGGTTGTCGTGAGCTGTAACACCATCGCACTCTACCCAGGGCAACATAGTGAGACTCTGTCTCAAAAAAAAAAAAAAAAAAAAGAATAAAATGCCCCAGCACTGATAGAACAAAAACAGTCTGGCTTATCACCAAACTCACCTGGAGCTTTGAAAAACTAGTTTCTATCAGCTGGGTCTATAAGGGAGAAACCAAACCAAATACTCGATTACAATTTATCGCAACAACACTATAAGATGGAAATTATTTTTGCCAAGTTAGGAAAAAAAAAGACCGACACTTGAAGAATTTATAACTAATAGAGCCGGAACTGGAACATCAATCTGCCTAAACGTTTTCCCTCCACACGTTATGTTTCTACATATTCACGTTTGTTTCAAGTATGACATAAGTTGTCACTGAAGCTGCCTTCAAAGTTAATGTGATTATGGAAATGACGTACTTCTGAACCATAAAATTGTTGATTCTGATTAATGCCACATTGGTGAATAGAGTGGAAATACACAGCATTGTGTAAATCGTTAGGTTTTCTTTTTAGGACCATGGTTGTTTACTTATTTCTTAAGACTGGATTTGTGAATATAGATCATTTGATTACAGTGAGCCATCTGTTCTAATGGTATTTAATATAGATGTCATCTTCAAGTAGAAGATTGCACAATTTAACCCATTTCAACGGCATCATATTTTATACACAGAGAAAGCTCACCCACCCAATCACAAAAATGGGTGGTTGTAAATGAAAATATAATTCATATTGCAGAATGTCTATTATTTTGTAGAAAGCGTAAATGTTACGATGAGACAGTTGTGATATTAAGCTTCAATATGCTAGTTTTATATCGTCATAGTCATGTATCATTCATTCATTCATTCAATTATTCTTTCAATCGTTAGATGGAGTATGCACCTACCCAACAGGTGCAATGAACACCATGTGGGTGATGGGCGCACTTGTAGCCATGAACCAAGCATTAGGAAAGCGATCCATGTAACAAAAACATTTTATGAAGCTTACTGCCTTATCAGAGAGATGGATCTTACTTAACTTAGTGTAAAGTTTGAATTGCCTTAAGTACCATGAAGAAAAATTAAAGAATGCAAGAAGGAGTTATAACCAGAAGACTCTGATGATGAAGTGATGGGTTCTGAAGGATCAATAAACTTCATCAGGTAAAGAAGAGTAGGCATAATATGCAGACGGAGAGAAGAGTCTGTGGAAATTCTCAATTCTAAGATCTAAAAGAACTAACCAGAGACTAACAGAGAGGAAGCTGAGGTGGGAAGCAGATGAGATCAGACCATGCACAGCCTGGTAGGCTGTGTGAAGAATATTTTCCTTCATAAAAGCATCTGCAAACAGTGAAGGGTTTTAAGTCAGAGAATGACTTGTCAAATTTTTATGTGAAAATCATTTTGGCTGCTTTAGGTACTAGGAAGGAGACAGAGAAAAGGTGAGAGAGGAGATTATAGGTTGCGCCGAGGCAGGGGTGGCGGATATAGGAAAAACTACACAAATGCAAAAGATATTTAGGAAGTAAAACCCACAAAAGAAGGATTGTGCTATAATTTGCAAAAGAGGGAAGAAGGGGGGAAAAGACAGGCCGATTCCGTGAGGCCAGTAGGGAGAGGGCAAATGGGACTTGGACTGGGAGCTCCATTTGGGACATGCCAAGTTTAAGGAGTCAGTGAAACATGCAAGTGAAAAGTGTAGGGCTTTAGATAGTCAGGTTTGGATTTCAGAGGGAAATTCTGAATAGAAATACGAATTTTGAGCCATCTACATAAGGAGAAAGGGAAAATGTGAAGAACAAGAGCCTACGATCATGCTCGGAGGGAAGTACAGATTAGGACAGGGACACTGAATAGAAAAAGGTGAATGTCAAAGAAAGGTCAGAGATGGAGGAAAAAGCCATGGGAGTGGTGCATCCAAAAGTCAAGAAAAAAGGTATTTAATAGAGAAAAGATTTAATAGCAACTAGTGCTGTTGAGAGATTAAGTATCATGAGGTCTGAAAAATGGCTGAACTTGTTTTATTATTTTACTCGATTTTCTTCCATTGTATATGGTTCCTGTGTTTTATTACTTCAAACACGTCTATACACATATTTAATTGACAGAGTATTTTATGGCTAACCAGATACGTGAAAACTTTGGAAACAAGGGAACTTTTTGATCCTGAGAAGCACCAACTAGATAAAAAAGCCATGCTTCCTGGATATATTTCTCAAATTGGAGAACGAATTGCTGTCACCAGTTGCTAATAACACATGTACACCATGTTACCATCACTGAATTGGAAAATGTTATGTGGAATTAAAAGTGTTTTGGAAATCATGGAACAAGATTACAGAATTTATCAGTGCCCAGTCCATTTGTTTGCTAAAAGTTATGAAAAATGTGTATAACCTTTAGATCATAAAAAGAAACCCCATCTATTTGCACTATGCAAAACACATTATCTATTGGTAATATGGAAAATACACATAAAACAAAATAATTAAGGTAGACTAAAAGAAAGAGAAGTGGCAACATGAAAAGCAAATACAAACAAAAATAAAACACTGGTAAAGATACTAATTTCAATCAAAATCGAATGCAATATGAAAAGCATTAAATTTTTAAAAGTGTATTATAATACAAACTAGGTAAAAATGGAAATCCATTCATTGTGAATCACTCTACATAAAATAAAATAGTATTGAAAGTTATAAAGCAAAATTAAAAACAAATGTAGTATGAGACGAATATACCAAAAACAATGTTAAGAATCCTTAATTTTTTTTTCTTTGAAAAATATTACAGGCAAGTGCTCTAAAGAGACTTTCACTTATCTTACTATATTAGTTTGCTAGGACTGTTGTCAAAAAGTACTACAAACTGGGTGACTTAACAGAAATGTAGTCTCACAATTCTGAGGACCAAAAGTCCAAAATGAAGGTGGGTTTATTCCTTCTTAAGAATTAGAAGGGCAGGTTTATTCCTTCTTAAGAATTAGAAGGAACAAACTAATCCTTGTCTTTCTCGCAGCTTCTCGTGGTTTGCTGATATCTTTGGCTCTCTTTGCCTTGTAGCAGCACCAGTCTAAAGGACATTCTTTCTGTATCTCTGTATCTAAATTTTGCATTTTATAAGGCAGGAGTTGTCCTGGGTTAGGGTCCACCATACTGAACTCTCTTTAATTTGATCATCTTTAAAAACCCTATTTCCGAAGAAGGTCGTATACAGCAGCACCAGGGGTAAGAACTTCGACGTCTTTTGGCAAGGGGGCACAAGTCAACCCACAACACTTACCCAACCTGTAATAAATAGGCTGAAAATACAGATAGCTACACTATCTAATGTACCTAAATACAAAATATGACTTCTTCAAGTGCTAATGGAGTATTCACAAAAATTGACAAAAACCTAAGAGATGTGAAAACATATACCCATAAATAGATACACATAAAAATGTCTCATAACTGAATTAATAATAGCCCCAAACTGAAAATATCCAGGTGTGTATCATAAGAGCACAGATACAAAAAAATTGTATATTCCTATAATGGAGTAATTCTCAGTAAAAGGAAGAAACGAATTATTGACATGAGCGACAACATGAATGAATCTCCACCACATGTTCAGAATAAACAGACACACACAAAAGAGCAAATATTCTTAGATTCCACTTACAGGAATTGGCAAACTCAGCTATGATGGAAAGTATCAGAACAGAGGATGGCTTTGAGTGTGAGAGGTGGAGACTGCCTGGGAAAGAGCATGAGAGAACTTATCAAGGGGAGGATGCTAAGGCTTGAATGTGTGTGTCGCTCCAAACTCCCTATGTTAAAACCTAATTAATATGGGGACGGTAGTAGAAGGTACTACCTATAGGAGGTGATCAAGGGAGGACCTCAGTCCCTCATGTGTGGAATTAGTGATCTTATAAAAGGATGAGAGAGCTGTGAACCTTTCTTTTGCCCTTCTACTCTAATGTAAAGACACAGCAACAAGGTGCCACCTTGAAGCAGAGAGCAACCCTCATCAGACACCGAACCTGCTGACACCTTGATCTTGAACTCCTCATCTTTCAGAACTGTAAAGAAAAATTTTCTGTTGTTTATAAATAACCCAGCCTAAGGTAGGTTGTTTATGGCAGCAGGAAAAGACTAAGAAAGGTAATCACATCTATTTCTTAATATGGTCTGCATTATACCAATGAATAAATTACTTAAACTTTAACTTTGAAATTTTGTACATCCTTATATATAAATTTTACTTTACAAAAAGCTCTGAATAAGTCATGAACACTGATTAACCATGCTGTGGTATTTAGAGGAATGCATTGATGGTTACAGTTTATTTGAAATTTGTGGGAAAAAAAGGATCCATAAGATATAGATAGATGGATAGGTAGATTTATAGATTAATGGGTGAAAAAGCTTATTTATTGCATGAAAACATACCATAAAATGTTAATGTTAGAATCTAGAAGCTGCATATGCAAGTATTCTCTGTAAATTTTGTCTATTTTGCTGCATACTTGAAATTTTTAATAAAAAAATGTTGGAAAAATATCAAAATCAATAAATTACAAGGTTTAATAAATTATCAAACTACTTATCATACATTCTCTAATATCAATGTAACAAAATTTAAAAGTAATAGTATAGTAAACATAAAAATTCTGACCTACTGTGATAAGACAAATAAGAAAAAACCTCTCAAAATCAAAATTGCATAAATCTAGAAAATAATCATCATGCATCATTTAATTTATATAAATATAAACATTCCAATCCAAAAATTTAGAAAAAAACTAATAGTAAAAAAAAATGAGGAAAGCAGAAGGAAAAAAATAAATACACTAAAATCAAGAAATAATAACCAGATCAAATTGACCGGACTAAGGTAAAATAGTATGTCTGCATGTGCCTGTGAGGGTGTTTCTGGAAGAGATTAGGCTGTGAATCAGTCATCTGAGTAAACAAGATGCAACTTCACCAATGAATGAAGACATCATTTAATCTATTGAGGGTTCAAATAGAAAAGGTGGAGAAAGGGTGCATTGTCTCTCTCCTCTAAAACTTAGACATCCATCTTCTCCTGTTCTTTAGACATTGGAGCCGCTGGTTCTTGGGCCAAAGGACTTTAGGACTTTCCCCCAAATCCCCACTTCCCACTTCATCTTTTCTTTAGTCTACGTCTGACGCCATCTTTTCTTAGTCTAGGTCACGCCACAGGCTTTCCTGGGTCTCCAGCTTGCAGATGTCATTTTGTGGGACATTTTGGCCTTCATAATGACATGAGCCACTCCCCATAAAAAATTCCTGTTTTATGTGCACATAGAAAGATATAGATATAGGTAGACACGGATATAGATAGATCTCCTATGGATTCTGTTTCTGTGGAGAATACTAACTACTGCAAGAATGAGGAACAGATAATAGAGACACCCATGACCTACATTCAGAAATAAACAAACAAAAACTAAGCCACCAACCACCAGCTTGTGTAGCTAATCAAAGAGAAACAGACGGAAACCCCCAAAATAGCAATGAAAAATGGAAATGAGAAGAAAATAATTGCCCCTACACACTAGAAATTGCATTAATGAAAATCAAACAATTTGCTCCCTTTGATTCAAAGACACACATTTAAATATCTGAATTTTAAAAATATGTTGTTTCAGGGGACTGTATATACAAAATTGAAATAAAAAGAAATAGAAAATTCTAAAAGATTTATTTTAACAGAAAAACATTGAGCAAGTGGTCAAAGATTTACTTCCTAAAGTGAAACAGATCTATGTGACTTCACAGATAAAATATATCAGTCAAATAAATTATTTTAATGATATTTAACTTATGCGAGGTCCTACAGAGAGAAAAAAAAAATCTTGCTATTTTTATTTTCTTTTTTTAACAAACCCAGAGTGTCCTGAACCTAAATTTCTGGTTTTGTCCAGCTGCACTGGAACCATGTGCCTTGACTAAGGAATTCTCCATTCACTGGGCTAGTCATTTCCACTGTAAAAGTAAAAAAAAAAAAGAAAAGAAAAGAAAATGCCAGATTTTTGCTTTCCCAGCCTCCTTTGTAGCTAGGATTGGCCACAAAACCTAGGCCCCTCGAATCAAATGCACCCATGGGGACAATGAACCAGCCATCGATTTCAGAGCCAGACCTCTTGCCAAACAAAATCTGAGAACAGGCTGCAGAGTTGATGTTTTCATTTTGGGTTTCCAGAGTAAGCAGTGGCCAGCAGACCTGGTGGCACCACTGGGTGCCGGTGTTTGTTGCATTGGCAGTGGGAAGCCACAATGTCTGGTGATCTGTGGTGGCAGGAGTGCTACCTCCTCCTTGCTAGAGAGGGACATTGTGGCATTGCTCTTAGGTGTGCAGCCTTCTAGTTTAGTCCTCAGTATTCTCAGAGATTCTGTGAGCCTCCAAATGCTTTCATGAACCTATCTGCTTTTATTTATTCAGTTGATAATCCAGTTGGATATACAATAAAACTTGATAAAGATATCTTGTAAAATAACAGAAACTGATAAAGATATCTTATAAAAGTGTAGACCTACTCTACATATAAATATCAATGTCCTTGTGAAACATAGGTTCATATAATACAGCAACGTATGAAAAGAATAGATTGCCATGACTCAGATGGGTTTTCCCAAAAAAGGATTTTCACTATTATGAAATCCAGTGCTATAATTAATGTAATGAAAAAGTCAAAGGAAATTAGCCATTTAATCACTACTATAGATGTAAGGAAGACAGATTATAAAACTAAACACCTATTACTGATTCAAAATAAAACCTTTATAAAACTGGAAAGACGATTATTTCTAACATAATAAAACATTTTTTCTTAAAGTCAAATTGCATCCTTCCTAATAGGGAAACTATGTTCATACTTTCACTAACATCAGGAAGAAGATACACATGCCCACTTATTTGCCATTCTTTTTGAAGAACTGGACAAAGGAATTAGCATAAAAAGCAATAAGAGTTACAAAAATTGAAGAACAAAAGAGAAAATGTCATGTATTTCAGATGTCTATCTATAAACTCTAGAGCATTAACTAATGTGCATATTCAATTATAAATTTAAAAAGGAATTAAACTGGAAAGATACAAATTAATATACAAATCATCAGCTTTCCTACAATGACTTGTCTTACAATCGGTCAGGAAAATGTAATAAAAGAAATATTTTATTTACAATAGCAATAATAACAAAAATAACTAGTAATTAACTAGCCAGGCATGGTAGTTCACAACTGTAATCCTAGCACTCTGGGAGGCCAAAGTAGAAGGAGCACGTGAGCTCAGGAGTTTGAGACCAGCTTGAGCAAGAGTGAGACCCTGTCTCCACTTAAAATACGAAAAATTGGCTGGGCTTAGTGGTACATGCCTGTAGTCCCAGCTACTCAGGAGTCTGAGGCAAGAGGATTATTTGAGCCCAGTCATTTGAGCTTGCCATGAGCTATGATGATGCCCCTGTACTCTAGCCCAAGTGACAGAGACACTGTCTCTGAAAAAAAAAAAAGCCAACCATAAGTATAAAAATTATGTGATGATAAATATAGCCAAAGACAGACACTTTTAAAAGTGGAATAGGCTCGGCGCCTGTGGCTCAATGGGCTAAGGCGCCAGCCACGTACACCTGACCTGGCGGGTTCGAATCCAGCCCGGGCCCACCAAACAACAATGATGGCTGCAACCAAAAAAAATGGCCAGGTGTTGTGGCGGGCACCTACAGTCCCAGCTACTTGGGAGGCGGAGGCAAGAGACTCGCTTGAGCCCAGGAATTGCAGGTTGCTGTGAGCTGTGATGCCACGGCACTCTATCCAGGGTGACAGCTTGAGGCTCTGTCTCAAAAAAAAAAAAAGAAAAGAAAAGAAAAGGAAGCACTTTGGCAAGGTGTCAGCAAGAGCTTACTCCGAGACAATCTTAGCCACTCACGTGGCTAAATCCTGGAAAAGACAGAAAGGCAGGTGGTGAAACTCATTCCCTGTCATTCTCTTCCATGAGGGAGCATTTCCCACCAAGAAGTATGACACAGTCCATTTGCATCACATCATCCATGAAAAATGGGTACACTAAGAGCTCAAGAAAAGCTCAGACCCATTCCAAAGCTTCAGCCCTCCAGTCCTGAGTATATTGTCTTTGCTGAGTGAAAATGGACTGTGTCTTAGTCCAGGATCCGCAGGAAACAGCTGCTGAGATAAAGACTTTCACAATGGAAGTTTATTAAGGAAGGAATGCTCTGGGAAACACCACCCTTAGTGGCAAAGGAAGTTGTAATGAGTAGAAAAGAGTCATTGCAGGAAACTCATAGCAAAGGTTTTAGTAGCTGACTCTCTCAGCAAGTGAGGAAATGAATTCTTCAGTCTTAAAGGGGGATCGGGGCTGTTCTCTACGGCATTTACCATAGGCAGCAAGCATGCTGAGGCTTGGCTCACAGCAGAGATGGACAGGGGCAGAAAAATTATTTTCCAAATAGGGTCTAGGTGTGTGTGTCTTTTGTCATACATGTCTATTTAGTATCTGGTTTCAGACTTGTATATTATTTACTGTTGTATTCCCACAGAGACATAGAATAATTCCTTAGACCCAGCAGATGATCAATTAATAGGTCTTGAATCAATCAATGCATAAATTAATAACTGTGACATAAGTACATTTCAATTTCCTTAAAATATAAGGAATTCTTTCAACCAATTGACCAATATCTATCAATATTTTTAATGTTCATGTTTGTTGGCTTTATAATTATGTAGCTAGGGAATTTTCCTATCAGTATGTTCACATAGATAAGCAAAATGTATGTGATAGAATTTTTTTTGCAGGATGATCTGTACACTAAAAGACTATAAACAATAGAAGGTCTGTAGGTATAGAACTGACTAAAAACCAATCACAATTGATACAATGGAGGATCACATGGTTGTCTGAAAGAAGTTGGTAGAATGTGTTACAAGGAACTACACGTGTCTCCCCAGAATGTATTTTGTAATGATAAAGGTAAGATAAAAATAGCAGATATTTGATAAAAATAAAAAACATATATAGATAAAAATAAAGCAATAATATGATAAAACACTAAATGAGGATCCCCTCTGCTAACTCTTTTGTGGTTTATCAAGGATATTTGTCATGTTTTTAGGCTCCCTACTGAAAAGGTTTCTTACTCTTCCCCCTTCTCAAATACTATCAAAGTAAAAGTGACATCACATTTAGTGATTTTGTAATAACCATAGCTGGTTTCAGGCACTCTTTACATTTATTACTTTTAATTTTAACTTTATGAAAGAGTAAATGTCTCAGGATTTCACGTTCTATGTAGGCTATACAGATTTCTTAATTTACACATAAGTTTAAATGCCCTCTGTCATTTTTAATTTGTTTATTTACTTCTATGACAACATGATAGAAATTTTTAAAGCTAAAATAAACCTTCTGAAGCATTTTAGATATGAGGAAACTTGAGATTAAAGGCATGACCTAATATTTAGCTTGTTAGAATGTCACATATCTATGGCAATCAGGTTTTCTTTCTGGTACAAACCAATCTTGCCATTAGACCTCATCTGGTATGAGTTTCTTGACTGGGTATGCCAACCAAACTAAAATGACTTAGTGAGGAGACAAATCACTTATTTATGTTCAGAGACAATGTGACCAAAATAGTCACCCATCAGGTAGATCATTCCTTGGCTAACTAGGGCATTTTTTCCAGGGCAGCTTTGTGTATTTCAAACCTCCAAAGGAAAATTAAGAAAACTTTTCTGGCAGAAGTCCATTAAATAAATCCTTACTTAAATGTTCCTTGACTGTTTTTCTTCAGAGAGCATATATTTCTATTTAAAGAAGATGCTTGAAAATATATATTTATAAGGCTTTCTCTAAAAATCTACCAGGAACCAAGGTTTGTTTTATAATGACAGCATATTTATTTTTATTTTAATTAATTAATTAATTAATTAATTAATTAGAGACAGAGTCTCACTTTGTCACCCTGGGTAGAGTGCTGTAGTGTCGTAGCTCACGGCAACCTTAAACTCTTGGGCTCAAGCAAATCACTTGCCTCAGCCTCCTGAGTAGGAGTAACAGGCACCTGCCACAACGCCCGGCTATTTTTAGAGACAGGGTCTCGCTCTGGCTCAGGCTGGTCTCCAATCTGTGAGCTCAGGCAATCCTCCCACCTTGGCCTCCCAGAGTGCCAGGATTACAGGCAAGAGCCACCGTGCCCAGTCACAACATTAAGTTTTAGTTTTTTGTTTTTAGTGTGATGGTGAAGAGCACAGACTCTGTGGTCATTTAATATTTGTGTGACCTTTGATAAATGACCTGATTTCTCTGTGCCTCAGTGTCCTTACCTAAAAACTATGTAAGATAATACTTCTTGGAGGTGCTTTAGAAATTAAACTAGTGAATGCGTGGAGATTATAATAGATTGTGATAGAACCAGTTGCATATATTATGCAGAAATGTAACAGCTGTATTCAATAATAGGAGATGTCTCTAGTAGTCCAGATCCTTCCTGCCTTCCTTCTTCAATAAAGACTTACTGAGCACCTGCTTGGCTTAGCGTACCTGTCATGCTTGTGACAAATATACCGCTGTGGGCGAGGATAACCAAAATTGTAATGTTCTTCATTTTCGATCTATTTTGATTTTTCACCTCTAGTGAGTGACTTTTAGTAGAACATGGACCGGATTAAATTTTTTAGCACCTATGCTCAGAGCCATCCTGAGTCCCTTCTCGTCTGTACCTGTGAATTTGCAGAATGGTGAGCTCAAAATGGTAAGGTCGTTCCTGAAGGAGCAAAAACCCCTGCGACTGCCACAGTGCTCACCCCACAATCTTAGACGCTTTGGATTTCATTTCCCAAACTAAATTCTAAAGCACAGAAATTGAAATACCATTTTAAAAGAAATCATAAGAAATCATACACACTGGTTGACTTTCCTGTGACAATAACACAAGTTAAGCTTCGGCGTGCTTTATTGGGGCTATTTCTTTCCCAGGCACTGGGAAAAGCCCCAGCTTTAGAGACCTCGGTTGTCATCTGCCAAAAACAGTTTTAAGATTAAAAGCTTGACATGCTCTAATACCTAGCTGCTCATTTTGAAAGAAGCCTGGTATTTTCTCATACTTGATAACAATTCAGTTGCTTCTCCTGTTTTTAGCTAAGATCAAGTGTAAAAAAATTTACATCACATTGTCAGTAATAAGCCGTGAGACTGAAAGAAACCTTTCAAACTATCAATAAAAAAGTGCACTCAACCATGTTAGAGGGAAGTCTGAATTATATTTTATATATATATATATATATTTTTACAGAAAAAGGGTATTCCAAAGTCCTTAAAAGAGACTGAAGTTATCAAGAAGTATATGACATGTAATCAAAAGCTATAGGGAAAAGAAATGTCACACAGTTAATAAATGAAATTTATTATATTTCTTAGTTTTATGATTACATGGCATTTTTAAGGTTTCTTTATTTTGTATTTTTGTGTGATTCCTTTTCACATTCTGAATAAACATTCTCCTTTCCAATTTAATATGTTGTATTATTTTTCTTAAGAACATTATATAGGGTGGCACCTGTGGCTCAGTGGGTAGGGCACTGGCCCCATGTACTGAGGGTAGTGGGTTCAAACTAACAAATAGCCAGGCGTTGTGGCAGGCGCCTGTAGTCCCAGCTACTCGAGAGGCTGAGGTAAGAGAATCGCCTAAGCCCAGGAGTTGGAGGTTGCTATGAGCTGTGTGATGCCCCAGCACTTTACCGAGGGCAATAAAGTGAGACTCTGTCTCTACAAAAAAAAAAAAAAGAACATTATATAAATTTTAGACACCGAAAAATTTGTTGTTTAACCTTCAGGTTGAAGGTATTATGTAAACATTATACACACTTCAGTCTTTGATATATACAAAGAGGATTTTCTAGGGAAAAGCCTGATAGGTCCCCCAAATCAATTTTTCAAAGGACATCAGAACATATGTGCAGAAGGCCTCACCTAGGGCTTGCATAGAGAACTAGTAAATAGAATTTATCTGTGATGAACATTAATAACATCTAAGTGTTCATAAGTATCAAAACATCTAAGATTTGCAGAGTGTCAACTGTGTTTCTGGCACCGTTCTAAGCATTTCAAATGTATTATCATGTTTTTATTCCCAGTAAAGATCAGAAAACTAAGGGACAGAAACTTGAGTAATTTTTCAAACACCAGGTAATAAGAAATCAGTAAAACTTAAGCTCAGAGCCCATGTACTTGGCCATTAGCGGCCTTATTTTATAGAGTTGGAAAAATATGTATAAATAATTAAATCTCACCTTTGTAATTCACTAACTGGGTGGTCTGTGGGCTCTTTGAGGCCCTGTGTTATCGTCTACAGAATGGACTTTAAAATGTGTATCAAACAGAGCTGCTGTGAAGGTTAAATGCCACTACATTATACTTCTCCTGATACACAGTGCATTTCAGTGGTTCATTAGTCTATAAAATGGTTCATGGCAAAACAAAGGTTTGCTATCGCCTGCATGAATGGACCCTCCCTGACCAACCCATAATTCATAGTCACTGAACCTTGTTCAACACCATCATTTAACTTACCTAATTTGTAAATATATGGACCTTTTCTTGGTAATGTATCCTCTGCTTTCCCCTCTGTAATAAAGAAGGAACTAATTTGTGATAATCAGTAATAATTGCTAGTAGCTATAATGAACATAGATGACTTATAGTTTTTATAACATAGTTTCGAGAATAGAGAAGAATGAAAGCTATGCGTGAACTTGGCACCTGCCAAACATCTACTGGGAAATTACTATGAGCCAGGGATTTAGAACTACCCCCGTGGTATGTTTACTCAGAAAACCAGGTCTTTTTTTTCTGATTAATTTTCTCGGTTCAAAACCAAGGTCTGTATTTTGACTCAGACATAAGCTTATACCCACAGAAGACACGTAGTAAATATTTGAAGATAATAAGGGAATAAAAATATATACAACAATCAAAAAGAAAAGATAAAATAAAAGATTTAGCTTACTGTATGAGAAATGTTTCAAGTTAAATTTTGAAAATGAACAATAATATAAATGCAGCCATTAAAGAAATCATTTTACCATTTTTAGTTTTGTTTTTCTAATTCTCTTTACATGAAAAAATTGGTAAGAAATGTAAAAGTTGGAAATTGACATCTTCTTTAAGTAGATTTCTTTCCATTTGCTTCTTAAATAAATTATATGCAGCACTTATAAGGGAAAGCAGCTGATTTGTAGAGTAAGGTTTTTACTTAAATGTTAAGTAAAGAGCTTACAACTTAAAAGCAGTATTTGCAAGTTTTCAAATCGTACCAAAATGAAATCCAGTTGAACCACAAAAAGGAGACATGTTCTGGACTGTTGAATATTTTATCAGTACCATGATCATCTCTGTAGAAGATAAAAATTTTCATAATAGCCAATAGCCCAAGGATTGATCTGAGAATAGTTCAAAGTCGAAAAGATGAAAATGAAAGAATGTAACTGCAAAGACACATAAAATCTCAACAACAGAGCACCATAGTGACCAGGTTGCACTTAAAGCAATGGATCTCAGGAAGCCTGAATATATTAAATTTAGATTTCTTTGAGTAACTCAAAGGAGTCCATATATTTTGTTTATCTTCTGCAGAAACTTCTGAGTAGATGAAGAAATCAATGAATAACAAAGGCAAGGACTTGTCCAGAATCGTATGGTCAGTGCCTGAGATTAAGTGCTTATTTTATTAAATTATGTGGGTGATAATGATAATCTTTGATAAAAAGAGATTGTTTTTGTTTTTGAGTTGGAGACAGGGTCTCGCTCTATCACCTAGACTGGACTGCAATGGTGCAATCATAGTTCACTGCGACCTCTAACTCCTCAAGTGATGCTCCTATCTCAGCCAGCTAGGACTACAGGCACTCACCAGCGTGTCTGGCTAAATGTTTATTTTTGTAGAGACAGCTCTCACTATATTGCCTAGGCTGGTTCCTAACTTCTGGCCTCAAGCAATCCTCTCATCTCTGTGTCCCAAAGTACTGGGATTAGGTGTAAGCCACCAAATCTGGCAAAAAGAGGATTTAAATCTTGCACGTAAAAACAAATTAGGCTATGTACATAAGAATTACAGAAGATGGAAAGAAGAAAACATGCATTATATCTGTGAAGAAAATCAGGCATTTTTGTTAACTAATGGAACACAATCAATTTTCTCATTATCCTTTGATGGCATTTAATTTATAAAGACGTTTCATTAAATTATCTATTTTATATTATAAAGCTAAGAAACATTTATTTAAAAGATAGATGAATACAGATAAGCAAAACGTGAAAATAAAAGTGACCCACAGAAGAGACTGAAGAAATATTTCAAGAAATTAAAGGAGGTTCGGGTGCTTATAGCTTAGCGGCTAAGGCGCCAGCCACATGCACCAGGGCTGGTGGGTTTGAACCAGGCCTGGGTCTGCCAAAACAACAATGACAACCACAACAGCAACAAAAAAAAAAAGGATGAAATTAAAGGAGTAAAAATATTTGGAACCATCAAAAAGAATATATATTGCATACAAGGAAGAAATATAAAATAGACATCAGATTTAGCTTAATGTTTGAGGTTAAAAGAGAGCCAGTCCTAAAAATCATATCAAGTAGTTTAAGCAATAGATACCACCATGTCAGACCTCATCTCCCAGCACCCCAGGACTTTCTTCCCACCAAACATACTGACCTTCCTATTTTTCTTTGCACATTCCTAATGGTGACTATTTCCCCTCCTTTATAAAGAGTTATACATATAAAGATATAAAAAGATGTACTGGAGAATATAACTGGGAGATATGATATTTGGGCTGATACCTGAAAATAAAAAAAAAAAATCAACTATCTAGAGAAAAAAAGAAAAAAAAAACACTCTGGTTAGAGATAACAGCAAGTGTAAAGACCTTGAAAGTCAAAAAAAAGAATTAGATTCTATGAAGGCAAATAAAGCCCAATATACATATGACTGGATCTTAGTGTGGGAGGCAGAGGGTGGTGTAAGAAGAAGTTAGAGAGGGAGGTACGGTCTTGTTGGCCATGAGTTTTATTTCGAGAGCAATGGGAGGCTGTTAGATTTGAGAGCTGGAATGTGAAGGTCAACATCAACATTTGACAGTTGACAAGTACAGCTGACCCTAGAATGATGCAGGTGTTAGGGGGCATCGACTCTTCTCACAATGGAAAATTTCGGTATACCCTTTGTCTCCCCCCAAAACTTAACTAATAATAGTCTAATGTTGACCAGAAACCTTATGATTAAGATGAACAGTGGATTAACATATTTTGTATGTTATATGCATTACATGCTGAACTCTTACATGAAAGTGAGCTGAAGAAAAGAAAATGATATTAAGAAAATTAAAAGAAAAATATATTTACTATTCATTAAGTGGACGTAGATCATCACAGAGTTTTTCATCCTACTCACCTTCACGTTCAGTAGGCTGAAGAAGAGGAAGAAGGGGAGGGATTGATTGTTCTTTCTGTCTCGGGGGTGACAGAGGTGGTGGAGGTGGAAGGGGAGACGGGAGAGGCAGGTACACTTTTTGTAACTTGACGGAAGTACATCATAATTTCGACCTGACTTTTTTCTTTTCACTTCTCTAAAAATGATTCTGTGTGGTACCAATTATTCTTCCCATGTCTGCTTTAGTTTCAGTGCCCATATTAATAGAAAGACCCATATTATAAAAGAAATCAAAGTCAGTCTCGAAGAATGAAAACCCTTCTGCCAGACCATAATGTCCATTTTGCTGGCCCTGCTTCTTCTCTATCTTCTTCCTCAACTGGCACTCAGCTCAGAAACCCTCAGCTCTGGCTCGCCATTTTCTGTTAATTCCTCTGTCGGGATATCTATTAGCTTTTGAATTTCTCTAAGATCCATACCTTAAAACCCTTCAACCCCCTTCCTTTTTGCCCCATCCACAATCTCTTTCATGAATTCCTTGATTGGCTCTTGTCATAAATCTTGTGGAGTTAGCAAAACACCTGGACATAGTTTTTGCTCCAGCCAGAATTTATTGTTTCAGGCTTGATAGCATTCGTGGCTTTTATTTATTACAATGATGGCGTCTTCAGTGGTGTGTTATCCTTCCAGACTTTCATCCTGTTCTCTGTACCGGGGTTTCCTTCTACAGCGTCAACGATTCTACTCTGTGTAATGACACTTAAAGGTCCTTATGATCCCCTGGTCTAGAGGCTTAATTAGAGACACTGTGTTTAGGGCCAAACAGACCACTTTGACACATTTGGTGTTGAACTGGGGATGTTATGGGTGGCTAGGGACATTGTCTAGTACTAAATGAACTTTAAGAGAGCAATCTCTTACTGGCAAGGTATTTTCTGACTTCAGGGCAAAGCATCCATGAATTCAACCCAGAAAAAAATGGTTCTTACAATCCAGGCCTTTTTGTTGTACAATCAAAAGTCCGCTAGCTGATTGGTGTTTATCTTTTCCCTTCAAAGCTCAGGGGTTACCAGCTTCATACATAAGGACAGTTCTAGTCATGAACCTGACTGCATTTGCACAAAATAGTAGAGTTATCCTGTTCCTTCCTGCCTCAAATCCTGTTCCATGCTTCTCTTCCTTACTAATAAATGTGCTTGGTGGATTCTTTCTTTTTTTCCGGGATAGGGTACTTTCATCTGCATTAAAAACCTATTCGAGCAGATACCTGTTTTCAATGGTTTTCTTAGAGCTGCCTAGGAATTTGTCTGCTGCTGCCTCTTAGTCAAGAGAAGCCACTTCCATCATCTGGACGTGTCGTAGCCAATCTCTTTCTGCAATTATCAAACCATTCTCTGCCTGTATTAAATTCTCCAGCTTTAGATCTTTCACCATCCTTTTGCTTAAATTCTCATACAATGATTGTGCCTTTTTCCAAATTGTCTTACAATCTATGAGTATGACTTTCTTATAGAAATTCTACATTTTCAGTAAATGATACAAAAAAATTTCACAAAAAGTGCAAGATTTTCACACTGGCTGGCATAGCTGCAGCTATGGCTTCACAAATTTCCTTTTATTTATATTGATTGATGGATTGCAGTAGTTCTTAATCTGGATTCCTTTATCTTGAAATGGTGGGCAGCTGGAGCTGCAGAGCTCATTCAAGCAACTCAGCTCCTTAGAATGTCATGACTTTTCTCTGCATCTTGGAAACACTTCCAGTATCACTAGTGGCACTTGTACGACACCTGTGGTATTAGTCAAGGTTTATGGTATTGCACTAAACGTGACAAAAAATACACAAGAAGCCCAAGCAATCCCTTTTTACAGCAATATGCAATTTACTGGGAAGACAAATTGCTCACCTGGAAATGATTAGCATCCCAAGGCAGATGCTTACAATGCTTGAATCCACTGTAATAGCAATCAGAGGTGGCTGTGAAATCATTACAATAGTACCTTATATACTGTAGTAAATGTGCAGTTATGATGACATACGGCCAGGTTGAATTTGTTTACCTCACGCTTCCCTGCAAATGGCACCATGTATGGTCTGTGTTTGTGTGGAAGATTTGATAACGTTTAACTTTTTATAACAGATTTGATGGTAGTAAATGACAAAATATGAAGGTGTGACAAATATGTTCACAAACTTATCCCGGAAAAAGTGCTGTATACCTCATTGCTAAAGATCATTCCAGTCACCTTTGGGTACTCCCCTTAGGAAACTAGCTATGGGCTCAGCGCCCAGAGCACAGTGGTTATGGCACCAGCCACATGCACAGAGGGTGGCGGGTTGGAACCCGGCCCAGGCCAGCTAAAAAACAAAGACAAGTGCAAACCAAAAAAAATAGCCGATGTCATGGTGGCACCTGTAGTCCCAGCTACTTGGAAGGTTGAGGCAAGAGAATTGCTTAAGCCCAAGAGTTTGAGGTTGCTGTGAGCTGTGATGACACGGCACTCTACCCAGGGTGACAGCTTGACACTCTGTCTCAAAAAAAAAAAGAAAAAAAAAACAAAAGGTTACTGACGGCGCCTGTGACTCAAAGGAGTAGGGCGCGGGCCCCATTTGCCGGAGGTGGCGGGTTCAAAAACCGCAAAAAAAAAAAAAAAAAGGAAAAAAAGGAAGCTAGCTCTGCACTGATGCCAGTGCCTTGTCCACCCCTCAAAGAAATTTTGGAACTTTTCCTGGAATGACCATCAGACCTGTCATTACACTAGTTCTAACAGTTAAGTTCACAAACTTGTCACCATGAGCTTAAGTTGGTAGCGCTGTCCAAATAACTTGGTAAGGTTCCGTAACTGGGATATCATTGTCTGACAGCTGTGTTCCTGTCGATGTGTGGCGGTGTCTTGCCGGATGACTTTTTTGTGTGCTGTAGGAGAAGTATTATATGTATTTATGCATTCATGACGCATCTAACATTTTCTTAATTTTTTTGGTTCTAGGCTATATGGTTCATAGGAGAGATTTTTCAAGGTGTCACAAATCTCTGAAAACTTGTTCAAAATACTTATGGGCAGTGCCTGTGGGGCGCTGGCCCCATATACCAAGGGTTGTGGGTTCAAACCCAGCCCTGGCCGAACTGCAACAAAAAAAAAATAGCGGGGCGTTGTGGCGGGTGCCTGTAGTCCCAGCTACTCGGGAGGCTGAGGCAAGAGAATCGCCTAAGCCCAGGAGCTGGAGGTTGCTGTGAGCCATGAAGCCATGGCACTCGACCAAGGGCGACAAAGTGAGACTCTGCCTCTAAAAAAAAAACCAAAACAAAGAAAAAAACAACCACTCAAAAAAAAAAAAAAAGAAAAAAATATATACTTATGGAAAAAAAATCAATGTATAAGCGAACCCACGCAATTCAAACTGCTTCTTTCAAGGGTCATTTGTATCTTTTTAAAATTGAAACATGTTCTCCTCAACTGCTTATTTATAACTATTAAAACTCACTAAACAAAAGATTTACAGCTGGTGTAAACTAAGAGAAGCTGAGCAAGACTCTCTATCAATAATGCCGTCAAGAATCAGAGTTCTTTTTAACTTTTCTTTCGTATGTTAGATGCTGATAAATGTTAATAAGTAATAAATCTAGGTTGATTATGAACCTGTTCATTCCTATGGAAAATAGTGAAGGAATATTTTGTTAAGAGAAGAAGTTGGGTTTTTAGTATGGTCATATGAAAAGGTCTCAGGACAATCAGACAAGCGTGAGAGTATGGGGAAGAGATAACAGCTTTAGAAATAAGTTCTGGGCTCAGCGCCTGTGGCTCAACAGGCTAAGGCACCCGCCACCTACACCTGAGCCGGCGGGTTCGAATCCAGCCCCCGCCCGCCAAACAACAATGACGGCTACAACCAAAAAATGGCCCGGCGTTGTGGTGGGCGCCTGTAGTCCCAGCTACTTGGGAGGCGGAGGCAGGAGACTCGCTTGAGCCCAGGAATTGGAGGTTGCTGTGAGCTGTGATGCCACAGCACTCTATCCAGGGTGACAGCTTGAGGCGCTGTCTCAAAAAAAAAAAA
>CAUYRH010063349.1:0-19215 GCA_963574655.1 Perodicticus potto | reverse complement strand
GGGTTTGGTTATAATGGGTGAAGAACACACAGAGAAATGCTCAGGCAGCGAGAGGGGCTGAGAAAGCACCTAAGATCTAGCAAGGTTGCACTAGCTTTCCCAGGCTTGCTGCAGGCTCAGATTCTCCTGTGGGCTTCCCAGGAAACACCCCGGAGTCCAGGGACCATGGGAGTGTCTGCTGGCTGGCTGGAAGGCTCTGCCCCTACCCTGACTGGCCAGCACAGTTTATGGCAGTTGCCGTGCAGATAGCGCAGGCAGTTGGGAGACTTGCTGTGTGTGGTCTTCTCCCTCCCCTGCAATGTGATCTTGGACCAGCCATTGCCTTCCTGGGCCTGTTTCCTCATTTGTATAGTTAGGGGTTGGCCCATTTTGAAGAGCTTTCTCTTATCTCTGCCATAATGAATCTGAAACTAAGGAAAAAAAAAAGAAATTTATCACTGAAAAAAAGATACCCATTAAAATTTCAAAGAATACTGTATATCCTAAAAGATCTACACAATTTAGTATTTGAATAGAAAAAAAATGCTGGTTCTCAAATATCTAACCCTTTTTACCTTCTTGCAGGTTGTGTCTAAATGGTTCAGATTGTTACTTACAAAATTTCATTTAATAAATAACCACTACTCAAATGAATCAAGAATGAAACCAAACATAATAGGACCATGGATTTGACGATAAAACATGTATTTGAATTCCAATTTTATCACTTCACTTTCAAGAAACAAATTTTACAAATGCATATAAGACACTCCAACTACTTTTTTTTTTTTTTTTTTTAGATAATCCATTAATCTATTAGCTCAGAAAAATAAGCTGATTGGTGGAAGAGAACTCACTTTGTACTTGGGAAGAATGGACCATCGAATTAATACTATAGTGATATCAAGGCATCTCTGATCTTTTGCATCAGTCCCTGGTTTTTACATGGAATATTTGATTTTTGTTCATTTATGATGCTCTCCAAATTCTATAAATCCATGTGCAGGCCCTCTACTGAGTTACAATGTCACAGTAAAATTTGAATTCAGTCAAAAGTCTGCACTCAAGGACCTCAAAGTCCTCTTGTGGCCCCAAAGCCATGGGTTCTCCACGCATTTGAAGGAAAGATGCCCTAGAAATCTAAGAAGCAGTGACATGTATGGCTACTTTCCTTGCCAGCTGTAATTGTTTTATGATCATTATATTCTAGAATTATATAATAAGTTATATTTTATAATCATCAAGTATTTTTATTTGCATGTGTTTTCAAATGCGATTGACAGTTCGATTGTGAGCATCTATTAGTAAGATTTTAGTTATTGTTACATAACTCTTTACTCAATAAGTAGTTATAGAGTAACTATTACTCTAAACACTTTGTAGGATTTAAACATGTTCAATAGTCCCCTTCCCTAAGAGAAGTTACAATTTATTTAGACATATTTTATGTGGCAGCGTTTATTTGAATATATTTATTTTATAACTAATGCATCCCTGAATGGATTATAGGAAAAAGTTTTTACTTCTAAAGATATTCAGAACAAGTAAAATTCAATTATTTTTTCACTATTGACGATGCTCAAATTTTCTGCAGAAAAGACTTTCCAAATTCTAATCCTTGGACAGTGACAGTAGGAAATATATACTGCTGCTTTTTCTGCTTGAAGAAACAAACTAAAACCAAGAATATGAAGCATGAGATAAAATATGTTGAAATATCATCATTAACATCGCCCATGATTTTTAAAGCTACACTGCACTTTTATACAGGTGAAAACCAATTTAAAATATGTATCCCACATAGGTGTAGATACGACTTCTACAAAATAAAGCATCTTTTTAACGAAGAGAGTTACATTCATTTTCTTGTGTTTTTAATACTGTTACATTGATTCTTCCTTTGCTCGGGAGTGTGAAGGATAGAAGGCATATTTTTTTAATTAAACAAAATAATCTTTGTATGAATTTTGTTTTTCATTACATAAGTACTTATTGATTTAAAAATGATCAGATTTACATTTTTAAGTGTGGCACATTTCTAGCACATTGTTCAATTGATGAATGGTTTGTAGTTTAAGTAAGAAGATATTTTGACACCAGGAATAACTACATTCAAGACAGATCACATAAATTTGATAATAACAGTTTAAAATTTTCCTATTGTACAAAGTACTATATATTTGAAAGACTGTACAGTTAAAAAATTGTTAAATAAATATCACTTACCACAAGCCAACGACTTGAAGAAATAAAACATAACCACTGCTTCACGTTTAAGGCACACTGTGTGCCTGTGACCATCTCACTTCTCCCTCTAACCCTTAAAAAATTACAAAACTATGTTGCTATATTTTCTTTAATTTTATTAAACTAAATAAAGTAACAATCTATGACTTAGTTTTTCCACTTTTTGAATAGTTGGAGCAAAACAATTTTATCTTGACTTAATCTGACTTGAATATCATTCCCTTCTGCCAATTATATTCATGGTTTCATTCAAGCAAATTTGTCATCCGAACTTTGTTCCTTTTCACCTCTGCAAGGTATTTTATGGCAGGAATATACAGCGGTTGCCTTACTCTACTGTTCATGAATCCCAGAGCTCCTTTCCTTCATTGCTGTTTTTAAAAACAGTTTCCACGCACCTGTGCAATACTGTCCTGTGGCATACACACTGGAGCCAAAATGCTATACCTTTATCACTGTTACTGTAAAAGGCAAAACTTTTAAGGGTAACAAGCAGTGTCCTGTGTTTGGCTCATTTCTCCAATAGTTTTGTCCTTCCACGGTTTTGTTCCCTCAAGGATTGGTTGCTTGGGTGGTTCTCCAACACCTACCACTGGCCATTGGCACCTTATTCCTATTCATGTTTTGTTTTTGTCTTCTGCCAGAGGAATGAAGCAAAATAAATTAGCCCTCCATTCCCAGAGAAAGAACCCATCTGCCCATTTGGTTGTTTTGTTGTTTGTTTGTTTTTTATTTCACATGTAATTTTTAATTTTCTCAAATATACTTCATTCATTCTGCAGATCAGTTTTCCAATACCTTTAAAAATCGATTCTTAATGCCTTTAAACATAGTCATGATTTTTTTAGATTCCGTATATTGTAATTCTCTATTATTTACAGGTTTGATTTTGTAGTTGACAATTTTTGCTTGCCTTTTTTAATAACATAAAATTACTATGAATCTAGGCTCAAACATAAATAAGTTTTTCTTGAGAGTAAGAATTATAATAAAATATTTAAAAAATTTTGACATTCTGCTAGATGTAACGCCAAGTTCATGTCTCAATGAAAGACTCGATGTCTTTCTTATCACATGAGCTCTCCTCCTCCTCTCCTCTTCCAGCCACTCTTTTACCTCTTCCTTCTTCTCTTCCTCATCCACTCCACACCCCCACCCACGCACACATGTACTTAATATGCCATCCTGCGTGAACCCAGGTCTTCATCAGGATTCTCAAATCCTATTTGCACCCTTCAAGGGCATCTTGAATTCCCTCCTGCTCCCGACATGTGGCCCATTAAAACCCAGGCAATAAGCCAACATGACTGGCAGTTAACCTCGGGCAAATTCCAGCATCAGCCTTCCCTTAATTCTGTTAGCTCCACATTCTGGTGTGATTTATTTTTTTCTGTTTTCTACTAAACTTTTACATTTTTTTCCCCTGTTAGGCTGTACTCATTAATGTGATTTAAATGATATTTTAACGAACACTTTTGATGTGCTATATATAGAGCTTCGTCTAAACACTAAGAAAGTTACGAGGCTTTCTGTGTTGTCTTAATTAAATACAACTCTATCTGAAAAGTAAAGTGTAAATTATATGAAAGCATTTAATTAAATGAGCTTTTTGTAGTAGTATGTATGAACATTTTCAAAGAAAGATATTACACAAGTGAAAGATACCACAATCATCTATTTTTACATGGAAATGCAATCAAAATAACATTTAAGAAAAAAGCTTACAATGTGTACCTTTTAGTTCTAGTTGTAAAATATAAACAAGTAAACATGGTAATCAAAATCATATAACGGCACAATAATCTATTGTTACAGCATAATTATCATAAGGACTATAATATTTGAAAATGACAACAATGTTCCCCATTTGAGCACTTAGAACATTTAAATTGAATTCCTAAATGAAAGAATAGGGTTGCAAACTGATTTTTTGACCTTTCATCTAGCCTTAGAGGGCTGTAACATGTTGTACCTTATCTGGGTCTTTCTTGCAACATTAACTAAAATAATTGTTAAGCAAATACATACAACAGGTAAAAATAAAACAAAATCCAGCCGAGAATTATGGCTGTGACACTCAATTGTATCTAACTACTGAGTTCTCATGTTAAACAATATATAACTAGTGTTTATGAGAAGTAATTGTCTCTAAGAATGGGAACAGGATTTATAGCCCAGGAGGGAGGGGAAAGGCATGACTAGTTATATGTTAAAACATGAAGAAATCTAAGACCTGGTGGCTTCTCTGAAGTTTGATGGCCTCTATCAACTCACCTCATCTCTTTTCACTGTACATCACAAAAATGGGGAGAGACTCAGACCCCAGGAGTTTTGCCTGGTGGTCAGGACCTCACTGTTAGGCAGTTGCTGTACTAGGTATGTGCTCTGTTGTTTCTTGTGCCGAGTCGCTCCTCGCAGCCGAGTAACTTTGGCTCTGAGTGAAGGCTACGATGTCTCAGAAGCAGAGCATCAGGTTGAAACCAATATCACTGCTCCCACAAAAGCAGAGTGGACAGTCAAAGCATTTTGTAAAATAGAAAATTTATTGTTTGAATGTTTTCCCCAGAAACTTCCTGATACAATTCATATACAAAACATACACATAATACACTATAGTTGTTAAAACCAAGTGAATAAAGCATTCTGTTGAATGTCTCAGGTTGATATGAGATATACTAGATAGAAATATCTTTTTAGACCATAAAAAATGAAAAGACATTTTATTGAACTCACTCTATAGTTTAAATATTTAAATAATCTCAAGAAATAAAATACTCTGGGTAATTTTTTCATCTTCTGAGATTCCAGTTAATTAAAATTATTTAATAAAACTGTTATTCCAAATGATTATAGGTAGATCAATAATTTTAAATATGACAATCCTTCCTCAGGCACTGTAATGGAAATGTGGAATGTTTTTATCATATCTACTCTTTCAGCATCAGCCTTTGCTGCATTGTTGAGGAGATTAGTTTTTTATTTCCTCACCTTCTACCTTAGCCTAAATATCTCCATAGCCAAGCGTAAGTTTGATAGAGAACTGATTTGGAAGAGTTACAATAAATCAGGATAATACGAGAAAGAAAAATACAAAAATGCTCCTGAAAATAAATATCAATATTAACACATCATGTTGTTTTAAAACAAGGCAGATAGGGACTTACTCACTCCCCCATTTCAATTCCTAACGAAATACGTTCGGCCAATAACTCTTTGCCATGTAATGATATTCTCTATACTCTTAATATGGAATGAATGAAACTAAAAGATACATATGTTGATAAACTACAAAACAGCATATACAGGTCCTTGGGTTTGCTGTCAATCTCTGTGTAATGTATATGTGTTTGTCAGTCTCTCTGTCTCTCTAATATATATATATATGTTATATAAAACCAATCCTTGGAAAATGTTGATCAAAGTATAATGAATTATCCCCGTTTCATTCAGTGTTTCCTTTGAATAAGATATTATCAACTTAACAGCATCTTGGCCATATCTGAAAGAACTTAAGGTAATATTCTGCAAAAGTTTGAGAGGAAAAACACATATTGATCAGTTCTAAGTAGTAAAAATTTATTGCAATGTTGTCAGATGCCTTATTCTAGATCAATACAAATCTCACCAAAAGCTTCTTAAATGCAATAAGAATCTGACAAGACCTTTTTGTCACAGATTAGTGTTAAAGCAATGAAAGAGCCCCCAAGGAAAATTGTCTTTCTGGCTGAAATGCCAGCTGTATTCTGTTTCTGAAATGTTCTGTGCATGTGTGACATCTTTATTGATATTGTAGATGTCTAAAATGAAAAAAAAAAAGCTTAAACATTTCATTTTCTGAGTAGTGCATATGAGCCTAACAATCTAAAAAGCTAAATTTGAATTCATTGTTTTTTATCAAAAATCTACTATTTGAGTATAATCTATTGCTGAGCAGAATTAAGTTAGAGAAGCACAATTTCAATGTGCTGCAAACATAAGTTCTGCAAACATTTTTTACACTAGCCCATTATATCAATTTTAAATTAATAACAAAGATCACATAATAATTTTAAGAAGGCATAAGAATAAGTTAGTAAAACATTTATTTTTCTTTAGAAGGAAAAGGTTATAAATTTTATATAATTTAAATCTAGATTTCACTCAACATAGCAACCACATAAAATAATAGACTCTAATTTGGAACTGCAGAAGGAGTTCTCAGGCTCTTGAGATAATCTGAATTTCATGAATTCTGATAACATTAGCATTCAGTCATCTTGGCAGTATGGTAACATCAGTTTGTATAAGTAAACCCGCTGAGGCTTGCCTAATTTGGTACATGCTTCTTTTGGCATTTTAAATTACTTGGAAAGAGAAAGTACATGTATCTTTCATGATATTTATGTGAGTTTAATTTTATGAAAACTATCAATTTAACTGTGTAGAGATGTATCTTATTCAAATGTAAGAAAAAACTTATTTTGGAAATGTGTCTTTGACTTAAATCATTATTTTATCACCCTTTTCACTAATTAGATAAATTCATGTGTGTTTTCATGCCAATTTGCACAAGCATGAGTTTATCTGATTAGTAAAGAGTGATAAAATAATTAAGTCAACGTTGCATATAATACCATGCATATAATACAGTACATACAATATTATATTCTATTGTCTAAATTCTATATTCTATCAATGGTGCTGGGAAAATTTGATAGCCAAACGTAAAAAAGTTGAAATAGGACCTGCACCGATCACACTCACAAAGATTCAGTCATAATGGATAACTGACTTAAGCTTAAGATAAAAAATAAAATAAAAAATAAAATTCTAAGAATTCTGGACATTTATGTTGAATATAG
The DNA here is from genome assembly GCA_963574655.1 of Perodicticus potto. Taxonomy (NCBI): domain Eukaryota; kingdom Metazoa; phylum Chordata; class Mammalia; order Primates; family Lorisidae; genus Perodicticus; species Perodicticus potto. Next base: position 12,148 of record CAUYRH010063349.1, on the reverse strand, counting down.
ATAGGCAAAGAAATATATAAAGGAGACCGCAAAGGCAATCACTGCAATAACAAAAATAAATGAAGGCTTGATTAAATTAAAAAGTTTTTTCACAGTTAAGGAAATAATCAACAGAGCAAATAGACAATCTAAGAATGGTAGGAAATATTTACAAGCTACATATCTGATAGAAGGCTAATAACAAACATCTACAAAGAGCTCAAGCAAATTAGCAAGAAAAAATCAAACAACTCCATTTAAAAATGAGCAAAAGACATGAACAGAAGTTTTGCTTATGAAGGTAGACGAACGTCCTATAAACATACGAAAAAATGCTGTTTCATTCATCATCTGGAAAATGTAAATGAAAATCGCAATGAGATACCATCTTAGCCCAGTTAGAATATTTTGTATGAAAAAATCATAAAAACAAGAGAAGCTGACATGATGCAGAGAGAAAGGAATGCTTATACACTTTTGGTAGGACTGCAAATTAGTACGAACTCTATGGAAAACAGTGTGGCAGTTGCCCAAAGAAATAAAAGTAGATTTACAATTCATTCTAGCAATTCCACTACTGTGTATTTTCCCAAGGAAAAGGAAGTCATTTTACCAAAAATACACCTGCATTCAAATGTCTGTTGCAACACAATTCATGTTGCAAGGATGTGGAACTCGCTTATGTACCCTCCCCCCAATTCAAGAATGGATTTTAATGGATTCGTGCTTTTTGCAACTATTTGGATGGAACTGGAGATCATTATCCTAAACGAAGTATCTAAAAACTGGAAAAACAAACACCACAAGTACTTGCTATTACACTTGAATTCACCGATGAACACACACAAGCAAAGAGGAAAGTAAAACTCAGCAAAATTCAAGAAAGGGGTGGAGAGAGGAGGGGATGGGCACAAACCCACCCAATGGGTACAATGAACACTATCTGGTTGATGAGCAAACTTATGACCCTGACTCAAGTTTACAAAAATAATCCTTGTAATCAAGAACATCTACACTGCTGTAACATTTTGAAATAATTTTTTAAAACTATACAATATAATAATTTTTTTAAAGACTGAAATGGTTGCTACCTGGCTCTTTACAGGAAAAGTTTGGAGTCATCTGTTCTGGGCAATAGGATGATCATCGGTTTTACCATGAATTATTTCAAGTGAAGTACATCTTTCTTGTACACAGAAGAATGATTTAAATACTTTGTTTCCTCCTGCAACTACAATGACACTTCTTTCATGACAGACATCAAAAAGTATAGCTGAACAGGTCAAATTAAAAAACAAACAAAAAAAACTCCTCTTAATTGATCAAATTAAACACATTCTTCCCAGATATTTCTGACATCAAACTCACGTGTTTCTTCATTACACTGAAATAGTTTTTAAATGGTGAGCATTTCAGCAAGAACATGCAGACCTGGGAGTGGACCACATTTTAAATCCTAACGATGAATTTTGACTACTTCTACAACTATTCACAGATGATTACTTTCAATCTTAATTTTCTAAAAACGTAAATTCCCAACTCAGGTGGAGAAATCTTTAGCTGACAGCTCTCCCTAGCTCCTTACGATTTTTATGTTTCTTGCAATTAATAGGTACTTTTTTTTTAAAGAACTGCAGTTTCCATTCTTGTAAATATAGCACCTTTTGTGACTACTAAAAGTGTTGTAAGAATCATTAAATAGATACATTTATCCATTGAGATATTATGCTCCTGTGGCCATGCGTGCAGAAGAAATCAAGCTGAGCAGTCACACTCTCCCTAAGGGCCTCCAGTTGGGCTGAAATATCTTTCTGCCTGAAGTCATATGGTTTTGAAGCTAATCAAAATGTGTGGATTAGGATTCCTGAGCATTTTTGACAGCCTGGGGAATAGACAGGGAGTTTCTGGGTAATTTTTATGTCAATGCTTTTTTCAGATATTGACAATAATAAAAGGGGTATATAGCTCATTTTAATTTCCACTAAATCAAGTATGGTTCTATATACCAAGTCTGTGTTTCAATGTGTATATTTTGTAATTGCTCTTAAAAGATAACCTTAGAGAAGAAAATGACGACAGAATAAGATGAATTTTATTTTTAAAAAAGCTTTACATTATCTTTTGGAGGTAATTGCTGTGTCTGCCCCCATACAATATGTATAGTTTTAAAAATTGCACATTCATACTGTATTTTTTATTTCTAATTTCTGAGTATACAACAGTATCTTTTTTTCAAAAAAGAAACAATGCACATTTAAAAAATAGCAATAAAATTCTTTTCATCATTAGATATAAGAGAATTTGAGTGACAAGTAATGACATCTTGCATAGTAAGCAATTTTTCAAAACATGAAAAATTTGATTATCTATTACTATGTTGCAAACACTCAAAACTTAGCAGTTCAAACATTATTATTATTTTTAATGTACACAATCTTATGGGTCTGGAATTTTGGCTGGGCGCAGCAGGGATGCATGTCTTAAGCTTCATGATACTGTCAAGGGTCCTCAGCTGGGCCCGCTCGTGTGGTTGTGAAGAGCTGAAATGACTTAACTTTGCTTGCAGTCCAGGGCTTCAGCTATGCCTCTTATCTGGGACCCTGGGTTCTTCTTGGGATGCTGTCTGCTGAGGCAGGAATGCTCAAGAAGGCCTCTTCATCTCTCTCTGGTGGCTGGGCTGCAACAGCTGGGAGAGTCGATGGCTACTGGGCATGTCTCTCCCTGTTTAAGCCTGTCCACACGGCTGACTTAGGCTTCCTCACGGTGTGGCTTTCCTGAGATAGCCAGACTTTTCAAGTGACAACTGGCTTTTCCCTGAATCCTCTAAGAGTAAAAAGTAGACACTAACGGGTTTTATTTGTCATTGTTTTATTGTTGTTTTTTTTTTTTTGCATTATTTATTTAGAAATTCAGTCTCTGAAGTCCTAGAGGTCACTGTTATATACTATCAATTAAACAATGGGCTAAACGCAGGCAGAATTCAAGGGAAAGGGGATATAACGGCATGACCAGAACACTCATGCACAGAGGAAAAGAATTGGTGATGACTGATGATGGTCACTTTGGAAACCATCTACCAAAAGCACCTTTGATATTGTAGACAGAATGTCAGGTGACAGGAGACATGGACTACTTGGCTTTTATTCTCACCTTTGTCACTTCTCTACTGACAATAACATAAATCCAACGATATGAAAGTGGAGAAAGCATGTGTAGCATTAGAAAACACAGGCCGCATTTACCAGCTAAGCGGATTGACAAGACTCACACCATCTCTCTGACTCTCACCTCCTCCCTCGAATGTGTAAACCATGGGGCACGTGGTTGATTTTCACTAAACTGAAACTGACACCACTATGATTTCTTTCTTAGATTTAATGGTGTTTTTCTCTTCTCACAAAAACAGAATTATAAAGAGCTATGTTATTATTGTGTTTTTCACATGATGATTATTTTGTCTATTTGCTATTTTCCAGGCTCATGTAGTACCTCTCTGGAAAACAAGGGTTGCAAACGTGGTTTTCTTTATGCATTTGTTATCAAAGGAAGTTTTTCTATGTATGTCGTAGAGGTGTTAAAGACCAGGCTACTGAAGAACCCTTATGTTACTTGATGAATTAAAAAGATTTGTAGCCTTGGTCAATGAAATGTATGTATCCCGACACTAAAGAACATCTGCTAAGTGCCGTCATGCCACTTGTATATCATAAAACACATAGTGGGGATCAGTCCCACTAAAAAAAAAAGAGCTTTCAGAAGCCAGAACAAAACAGGTAACAGATGTTCCAGTCAGATGGTCGAACTAAAATATGTATTATAACTGGCATCTGAGGCAGAAAATAAACAAGATTTATCCCCTACATAGGGTTTTAATTACTGTGCATTCAGAAGAGTATTATTGCTAAATGTAGTATCTCTTAGTCAAAGGAAGTGGTCTCGTTCTTAAATATTACTGATATTATGTGAAGAATTGTGTTGTGACAATATTGTTTACCATACTGATGTTACTTCATTTGATATATAAAAAGCTCTTGTATAAGTTAATAGAGAAGTCTATATTTTTATGCTTGGCTTATGGTTTGCTCATAATAGTACGAAGGTTATACATTTTTAGATAATATTTTATCATGTAATTTCAAAAATGAATTAACATACTTGAATATGTCTAACCAAATACCAGGCACATAATAGGTGTTTATTAAATGTTGCCAATTTCAATGTAACCTACTGATGCCTCCCCAGATTATGCAATTTCATTTCTTGGTGGATCACATTTAGTTGTTACTGGCTCAATCTTAGAAAACTCAACATTCTTCTTTGTTTATGTATTTCTAAGTATGCACACATAAAACCCATAAAGACACAGGGAGAAGTCAGAAGAAAGAATAACAATTAAAATAGTGAGTACATGGACCCCTTTCTCTGCAGCACAGTCAATCCAATCAAGGGGGGGCCACAAAGGGTGTTCAAGTGTAATCCAGGTCCCTCCTCTGGAAGCCCAAAATCAAACATTGGCAAATGGCTTTCATTCAGACCACTTGTGGCTGGAGTAGGCAGAGGGGCCTGGGAGAGGAGCTGGTCCCCCCCACTGGAGTTCCTAGGTGCCTGCTGACTTCCCAGGGCCAGACTGTGCTGACCCCGCTGCCTCTCTGGTGGCCACTAGGCTTTAGATGTAAGATTTATTTCTGGTGTCTAAGACTTTGATATAAAACTTCAATGATACCTCTATTAGCTGTAAAACTTCAGTGTCAAATATTACAGTCAGTGAGCATTTATTATCCAATCCTAGCCTAATTTTTCCAAGCAATCTCAACTTGTTTCCAAATGCAGTCTCAGAGTTCTGCATTCCAGTAGTAAAGATGAATTCTACAATGCTGATGAAGTCCATCAAAGTGGCTCATTTCCAAAGAGCTTAATACACTTATGAATCTGCTTTAGTCTTGACACACAGCAGCTTGGGATATAATCTAAAGTGCCCAGTTACCACTGAATGGCTTAATTCTTTCACGTCCAGCAGAGCAAGTGATGCTCCTATTCATATGGTAATAGTGATGATGATGGGGGGAAGCAAGGTCAGTAGAGGGGCACAGAGGCATTTCCATGCATCTCTTCTTACAGGTTAAGCTTGGAATGCCTCTCTCTAAGGCATTTATTCCAGTGATCTATCAGAAATATATGCACTTTTTTTGCACATGTCAATCTGTTTGTCACCACTAATGACCAGAAGGATCTCAGTGATAGAATGATTCCAGCTGTTAATTAGAATCTCTCAACCTTTTATGCAGGAAAAAAAGGATTGCTTGCAAAAATAAAAAAAGGCATACAACCGCATTTCGAAGGAGATCTTTCAGTGTCACTGGACATTATCAAATGATATCGAAGAGATAGCAGAGATAGTTTCAGAAGGACAAGTTCCCTGGGTTTCCAAAAACAGTGCAACATTTGTGGCAGAGTAGGGTTCCCCAGGTTCCCCATCATCTACTGATTTCATCCTTTTATGCTAAGTGTTTAACGAAGACGCCAGTGCTCATCATATCTGTGCCAAAGCAAGATACCATGGGCTGACAACTGGAGTATATAGATTAGAGCAGAGCTGTATTGTGTCTGGAATATGAGTAACATTAAATTCTCACATCCCCAATGGTTATAAGTGTATCTCCACAGTAATCTGGGTGAAATTAGGAGGAGAATGGAATTTTGCTTTAAATTGGACTACAGTGCAAATAACATCTTCCACTCTTTCCCTGGGACAGCAAGCACAGGATTTTCATGGAGATTTTATTTTTTTTTCAAAGGATATGAAATCATTTTACTTGGTTGAAAGCAAATAGAACAGTGTCATGTATGCAAAATATACAGGGAACTACTTCTTGGCACATACCAACAAGTGTCTATAGTCACAAAAATGCGAGGAAATTAAAAGATCAAAATGAATCCAATTGCCTTTGGAAGGATGTCCTTTTCAACTTAAAAATTAGAGACATTGATATGGCAACTAAAGCAGAGCACATATTTGAAAAAGGACAAAGAGCAAAGGCCCAGAAATGAGGAAAAGGAAATTCAATGACAAGGAGACAAGGTTATTTCATGAAGATGAAAAATGTTGGATTTATGATGAACCATTCCTGAAAGGTCTTGGTGCTGCCCAGCATGAGGTTGAGAAATGCTAAATGTATTCCTAATAACCAGGACAGCAGGCATAATTAAGCAATAAGTAATCTTCCTGAGGCAGGAATGATTCACTCTTCTTCACTGGAGTGGTTCCTATCTCAGGGAACACTAAACTTTCTAATGCATATGAACAAATTCAGTCAAGGAAAGCTTCCTTCTTTCCTCAAAAAGTGCATGTATTTGCTGTTGTAAGCTCTGAACCGTACCATAAAATATAACCTCTAAAATGCTGCAAAACTGAACAATATAACTTCATCATCATTCAAAAGCCTGAGGAAAAGACAATGAGAATTGGCCAATACATACACATGAAGTAGTCGTGAAATTCTATTTATTCTACCTGAAGGACAATAAATAAATACACAAATATATAAATACATAAATAAACAAATAATGTCTTACTGAAGCTTCCTGGTGAAAGTGCCCCCTCTGACCTGCCTCTCATCAGATAAGCGAGCGGCATCCTTTGTTGATCTGGTTAACCTCCAGGACTACTTTCATTCCTCCTAACCTGGGAACTCATTCTGAATGCTATTGCTGTGGCTGTAGCTGTCTTTTTTCATCTAACAACCAGCACTGATGATAATGACCTAGTCTTTCTACTGCTTAGTTTTTCAGGAGCCTTTGACAAGCTGCCCCTGTAATGTTGTCACCAGCTGTCATTGATAGGGACAACCTCACAAGTCAGAAATAATTGAAGGTAATTGCAGATGTATTTGCACCTTTATGATATCAAAAAAAGAGACCAGAAATCAATTAATACAGAATGTCCAAGCCACATGCTGTATCAGGGAGAAAATGAACTTACAACAGATAATGAACTTGTAAGTGTGTTTGTTGTGTTGATGTGATGATAATTTCTCTGCTCTTTTTTCGCTCAGGAAGGCAGCCTTACCTTCCCGGAGTAGCTGCACACTAACCGATACTCTCTGTATACTTTACTCTAAAAATATTGCATCAAATCTCCAAAATTGTATAAAAGATTTCATCCTTTATTAGTTTCTTGCTTCCAGACAAAGTACAGCCAGTAAAGATGTCATTCTTGTTCTTTGGAACAAGTAGATTAGTCCATTTTTCTCATGGGGTTTAGCAAAGTCCTTCTGCAGACGTGACTGGCAGGGGAAGAGGCTGAAGATGTTGGCTCCAGGGAATAGATTGCTGGCTTGATAAATCTTTGGGCCATAAAAGGTCATCTCTTGATGTTTGTAAGAAAGATGAACTTACTAACAAATACCAGCAAGAGATCTTTCTGTGGTGTAACACATAAAGAAAGCAAACTAACATTGAAAGAGCATTTGCATTTTAGCTGTGCCAAGCCCCAAACAAATACAGGCAGAGTATTTTAGGTGGTCAATTTTCTATAAATGATTTTTACATTTTCAAAGTCATTGCTTTAGGAAAATACATGCTTTCCTTAATTGTTTATATTTCTAATGGGCTCTGTGGAAAATACATAACAACCCTCAATACACACAATTTTAAGCAGAAGTAATTTGGACCAGCTCTGGAAAATGCTACTTTCCAATTTAGGGCTAAAACACATTTGAAATTACAAGAAGCTTTGCAAAGCTGCCAGAAATTAAAAATCACATTGACAGTTCAGGTCAAACTACTTATTCTTTATGGATTCCTAAATCTCACTATAATATTTGGCTGCAATATTTTCACTTTGAACAACAATAATAATAAGATTAAAAACAAAAACAAAAATAAAACAGGGTAATCCAACCAACAAGTCCCATTAGAACCACTCTACTACATGAGCTATACTTAAATTTGTGAAATGAATCTAGTTTCTTCCTTCAATTTGCTTTTTAAAACGATTATTCAGGAAATGCAAATATTCTGTGTATGTGCTTATAATGATGATCTCCTGTGAGGAATGATACTGACAGTATTACCAATGTGCTCCTTGCTTCCTTGCTTCCTCCCTCCCTCCCTCCCTCCTTCCCTCCCTCCCTCCCTCCCTCTCTCCCTCCCTCCCTCCCTACTTCCTTCCTTCCTTCCTTTCCTCTGTCTCCCTCACTGCTTTCCTTCCTCCATTCTTTCCTTCTTGCTTGTATTTCTATCTGTTCTGTTTAAATATATTTCCTTTTCCTCTCCTAATGTGAAAATGCTTTCCTGCATACCTAGTGATTTAATCTCACACAAAGGGTCATTGTGTAGGAGCTGCACTCAAGGGAATGTCTTCAATACTTTGTGTTGTGCTAATTTTTTGCATGAAAGCAGAAGAGGATAAGTTAATACCCTAAATAGACCACCGACAGCCCTTCCCACATGATCCAAACCCTATTTCTTCGTTTTGAACTTTAACATTTAATTTTAATAGCCTGTGTATACACACACACACACACACACACACACACATATATATGCATCATACACAGGGGCATACACCCACACACAGACATTTGCCTGATTGTAGTGCTTGGCAGAAATGTCAAAAGAGCACATTGCTTTTTCATATTTTATAAATTTAATATTTACATGTACCCCCAGGATATTTTGATGTACAAGAATCTATATGACTGTCCTTTTTTTCCTGCAACATGTTCTTACCAAAATGTGACTTCTTCCAAATAATAAATGTATTTAATAACAACTCGAGTTTTAAAAAAGAGATATACAGAAAACCATCCTATACTAATTAGAAAAATGATGCAAATATTTTATTATAGATGTTTTGGGGATGGTAAATTAATCTTATAAATGGGAAATATGTGATTTGTCTTAAGTGTAAGAGCTAGAATTTCCTTGAGAACTTCTCAGATCATATAATGACAACAGGAGGAAAAGCTGTAATTATTATTAGGCCTGTTTTATGCACTGTCTTCAATCATTACACAGCCTGCACACATATTACCCCTTCTGTTTCACAGATGGCGTCCATAGATGTTTAATCACTTGTCCTAGGTCACGAAGATTTTTAGTGGAGTACTGGGGCCTCCATTATACATGTGTCTGACTCTAGACCAAATGTTCGACCCATTCAAGGCTGATAGGCACATATTTTTGAAATAATATAGAAAGCACTAATGAAATCATTTAGTTTTGATGCGTAAAGAGGTGAGGATGTTCAAGATGTGTGGGGATCAGCACCGTCTACAGGATACAAAGGTCAAGGTATACATGAAGAGCATAGATCTTTGGCAAAACTGTTGTTTATGAATGGCTACCCGCAGGAATGGACCAAGCCTCACAGTCATCATTGCTCCTGTAAGGCTGAATCCCTGCCAGCTAACTGAAAATAATTCATGATGTGCTATTCTGTTTAGAACTAAGCAGTGAAAGAAACCTCCATTCAAGGATGACTGAATGAGACTTTTGGGGAGAGAACTTGTCTCAGACAACAACTCATCCAAGCATCTCATTTAATTCAAAGGAAATGAAGTGTCAGAGAGGTTAAGCAATCTTGGCTTGTCATTTTATATAGGAAATCTCATATAATCCCTGTCATAGTACCTCTTTGGTAAAATCAAAGAATGAGTAAATAAATAAATGTTCCAATTCTTAATTGCATTCACAATCTTGGCTGGTTGTCAGAAAGAGGTTTCTATAACTTGGAAAGTGCCCAGACCCAGGGAATGTTGGAGAAAAACATCTAAGCATTCACTCAGTGAATCCCCCTGGTCTATAGCCTTCCTCTCATCAAAACTACTCAAAAGGATTGCAAGCCCAGGTCTCCACACTTTGTTCAAAGTATCCTCATCAAACTGTTCCCAACTAAATGGATCAAACATCACTGTCTGAACACTAGACGGTGAGTCAATTTCCAAGAAACTGTGTACGGGGATGGTGTATTTGGTGTATTCTGGTTGCAGTTTGGTGGCTCAAACAAAGCCCTCTATGGGAGTTGGAACACGAGGTCTGAGGAGAGTGGAAGTTGACCTCAGTCATCTGTTAATGTGGGGTGAAAATAAAGGGAAGCAATGACTTAGAGGAATGTACTCACCAAAATGACAGAGAACAGAGAAAGGTACAATGAACCTTTGATTCATTGATGTTTGGTTGGGGCATGTAGAAAAGAAAGATAAAAGATGGCCTGAGGGGCATGTCTTTGGAGGTCCTAGCTGCGTGGGCCAAAACAATTTTCTATTTTCTTAAGTGACACACATATCCCTACATGAGGTAACCTGATTCTGCCTCTGCCTCTTGCAGCTTTGCATGGGATAGGCAGGAATGATTTATGAATGAAGGAAATTGGTCCACAGAGTATTCCTCATGGTAAAAAGCAAAGCAGTAATTCCCTTAAAAAAGGCAATATTTATTATTAGGCTATTTCTGTCCTTCATAATAAAACTAAAAAAAAGCATTAAAGAAAAAGCAAAAAAAAAATGGTTAAGTTCACAATAGGGTTAAAAAGTGCCTTTCCTTGTCATGAAAAATTAGTAACCAATTATTACTTTAGAATTCTATTATTTGTAAGCAAGTTAAATAGCTATTGTCATAAGTACCAAGCATCTCTGTTTCTGCTCCCAATCTATAGTTTCTAGATATGCTAAAATAAATAGTTTTTAGTTGTCTATACTCATTTTACTCCATATTTAATTACCATTTGTTGCCATCCCTTCATTTATAAAATTAAAAGCAGAATTTCTATGTCTTTAAGATATTTTGTGATTTAGACGAAGTAATACATATCAAGCGATACTCAGAAGATTTTTGGTTTATTTTTGGCTGTTTCACCTACTAAGCAAACAATTACAATTGACAGTGGAAAGAAAGTCAAACATATTATTAAATTCCATTACTTTTCTTTCCTTTTAATTTCAGATTAATGTGGAGGTATATAAGAGAGCACGGTAGGTTCTTCTGTTTGTTAACACCCTCTGCTATTTCTTTGCTCAGTGTTTTATAGAGATCCTTCATATCCTTTGTTTGGAATATTTCAAGGTATTTAATTTTCTTTGATGCTACAATGAAGGTTATTGTATCTCTGATTTCTTTTCTCATCTTGACTGTTGATAGAGTACATGAAGTCTACTGATTTGTGAACACTGATTTTATATCTTGTGACGTTACTGTATTTCTTAATCTCTTCCAAGAGTCTCATAGTTGAATTCTTGGGATTTTCTAAGTATAAGATCTCATCATCAGCAAAGAGCAATAGCTTGACCTCCTCTGGTCACACCTGGTGTTGCTGTTTGCCTCCCCTGGCTTCACTAGAACCTAGCTACAGTAGAGGAGGTCAGAGTGATGAAGATTCTCACGCTCAGCCTCTGCTGGAGTAACAGTGGGTGGGGTTCTGAGAGGCCAGGGCTCTCACCAGTCCAAAGCTGGGCTGGGAGGATGCTGATCTCTGAAATCTGGCCAGGCGTTTTATTATGTTTCAACAACATTTACAAAATAGCACTCACTGATTTATCATGATTATTTAGGAGTCAAGGAAACTATGCCCCCACATGTAATATATGGGTGGTCTTGCATAAGACCTGAGAGGAATAATATATAGGGGAGTGAGCAAAGTGTCTGGGTTAGAATTGACATTTTTTTTTTTTTTAAGACAGAGCCTCAAGCTGTCACCCTGGGTAGAGTGCCACGGCATCACAGCTCACAGCAACCTCCAACTCCTGGATTTAAGTGATTCTCTTGCCTCCAAGTAGCTGGGACTACAGGGCCCGCCATAATGCCCAGCCATTTTTTGGTTGTCCTTGTCATTGTTGTTTGGCAGGCCTGGGCTGAATTCGAACCCACCAGCTCTGGTGTATGTGGCTAACACCTTAGCCACTTACTTTTAAAAGGCAACATATAAGCTTGGTGCCTGTAACACAGTGCTTATAGAGCCAGCCACATATACCTAGGTTTGAACCCAGCTGGGCCAGCTAAATAATAATGACAACTGCATGGGCCCCACCTGTGGCTCAGTGGGTAGGGTGTTGGCCCCATATTCCGAGGGTGGTGGGTTTGAACCTGGCCCCAGCCAAACTGCAACAACAACAAAAAAAGATAGCCAGGTTTTGTGACGGGTGCCTGTAGTACCAGCTGCTTGGGAGGCTGA
>CAUYRH010063348.1:0-20053 GCA_963574655.1 Perodicticus potto | reverse complement strand
ATAACATTCAAGAGACTTTCTCATTACTATGTGAAAACATTTTTGATCCGTGTTTAGAAGTTTTCTCCTGACCATTCAAATATACACCACTGGTGTGATCCTGGGTCTCATTCTTGCTTAGGCTGGTCTTGAACTTCTGAGCTCAAGCAATCTACCCGCCTCGGCCTCCCAGAGTGCTAGGATTACAGGCATGAGCCACCACAAGGCCAGCATTCATTATGTTATATAACAAATTAGGCAATAAAAGCCAATTAAAATTCTCAAGAATAAAGTATATGTTCTGCATTGTTATGAGTAGACTAAGTTTACAAAAATGTTTGTATTATGAATGTGTATTATACTTGAGAGGAGAGATGGTATCTGTTCATTTTTTAAATCTATGGCTTGAGCATAGGAGAACAGATGCGTGGCAAATATATAGTACCTGCTTAATGAATGAATGGTGTACTAAGAGTCTACTTGATGGGATGCTTTTTAAGGAAGGAACATCATCAGAGCCCTTTTAGAATTGCCCAACATATCCTTCAGGAGCAGTCACCCTACCTTGTCTCAGACTTTAGGTCCACAAAGGGTGGAAAGGATATGGGAGAGCTTATAAACTTGTTTACGGCTTTAGATGTCCTTGTTACGTCTAGTTGGAACCAAGACTAAATCTGAATCCCAGAACCCACTTCTATCCCAATGTGCTTTCCACAGGCCTTGAAATATTGTGGTCACTCTCAACCTAACTCAGAAAATTCTCTTTTAACTCTCTGATGCAGTATTCCTTGATATACACCTATATATATACAACCTTTCTATTCCATGAAGAAACTGGGACCCAAACTGGACTTGCTGAAGGTCACCAGGGCAGACCTGGTGGACCAGACTTCATTTCCCTGGACTTCCTCTGTCCATTGCTCATGCAAATGCTCATCTCCTATCTCCCTCCCTCTCTCAAAATCTCCCTCTGCATACATTTCACCTATACCCTGGAAGGTAAGGCATCTCTAAACCAAAAACATCCTCATACAGAAACAAAACCACAGGCAAAAGCACTTGGAAGGTGGTCTGCTTCAACCCTCTACCAGTACCGACAGGTGAAATCAAGGCCCAGAAGGTAAAAGAGGGTCTTGCCCAAAGTTACACGAGGAGTTAGTAATAGGACCAGAACTCATAAAGTTGCCTCGAGTTTTAGGGACTACCTGCGGGCAGTTTTTCCTTTCTGGCTCTTCTTATCACACATGGTCCTCTCTCTGACCAATTTGGAGACGACTAAAGCTTATTTTTGTTGTTTTGAGGGGGAGGGGAAAGGTTTCCCGCAAGATGGATTAGAACCTAGCACCACCCAGCCAAGGCTGACCCTCAAAACTCGCTGTCCTTTCCGGACAGGTGGGCGGGTGCGGCTCAGAGGGCGCGGGGACCCCACCCGACCCCACCCTCCCCCGCCTGCCGCTGTCCCCCTTTCTCCCGTCTGGGGTTCCATACCCACCGATGGACTGGCGGGGTTGGAGCTGAGGCCAGCAGGAACGCGGAGCCCGAGGGCGTCCGCAGCCTCTAAGCTCCACAGCCTCCCGCGCCTCCGCCCCTAGCAACGAGGCATAGGTCGCTAGGGCAGGAGTCCCCACAAAAACCTTCCGGGCTGCCTCGCAGGCCACCGAACGCAGTTCCGCTCGCCTGACATTTCCGGGGGACCGAAGAACAGCACCACGTCCTGCTTTCTTAATGAAACAAAGCGTTGATAAGATCCACAGAAGAGGACGCAGCTCCAGATCTCCTGCTCGAGATCGCGCTCCAGAAGAATTTATAGAATACAACGAAAGCAGATACCACTGTAACAGCCACGGAGGAAGCACTAAACATGGACTAAACATGTCATCTTTTAAATTATTATTAGCCCAGACAAACATGTTGCCTTATTTCTTTGAAATTCTTCCTGCATTAACTAGAGGTCTCTCCTTTGGACATTTCCCCAGTTGCCTACTCCCTTATTTCTTTCATTCATTCGTTCATCATACTGTTACAGGCCAGAAACATAGCAAGAAGACCCCTCAATACCTTCTTGAGATCCAAATGGGAAGACAGTAACTAGAAACTAACAACAGCTACAAGACAAAAGTTTTCACAGCGTAGTCACCTTGCCTTCCAACTAGAGTCCATTCATCTCTGTATTCCTGTTGCACAGCACAGGTCTTGAGATCTATATCTATATATCTATATATATCTATATCTTGTTGAATGAATGAATGAATCAATCAATCAATGGCAGGGATCCTAACTAACATTTCTTTTGCACTCTAGTAGATGAATCTGCAGTGCTGATCTCCCACCTGAGTAACTTTCAATGATGATTTGTGGAGTTTCTAGAAGTTGGGAATCTGCAAGGAAGGGAGTGGGAGTGGCGAGAGAAGTTTTTCTTTGCAGAATATGAGGGCCGATCAATGGGTCTATCTTCTAACTCAGGGAGGGAATCCTCACTTCAGCATCCCTGATGGGGATCCCTCTAGTCCTTGTTCAAGCTCCCTCCCACATGTTGGGATATTTCCTCCTGGCAGTAAAAGAGATCTACCCCTATGCCACTTGCAACACTGACCTTAATTCACAACTGAGGGTTTTCTCTACAAATTTAATCTCTCTTCCCCATAATAGCTTAGCAAGCCACAACCAAGGATAACTTTGTTGCTTTTCCTGGGGCACAGAGCTAGGCTCAGTGCAGCTGCAGAATTGAGTCACTAGATCTCTGCCATCATGACTTTCCTGCTCTGGAGATGCACCACCCCTGCTCTCAGGATTTAGACGTAAGGCACCCAAAATTCCCAAACTGGTGCTGTAGCCCAACCTGTATATCCACCTGCCTCTCACCCATCTCCATCTGGCTGTCTAAAAGACACCTCATCCTTGACGTGACTCATACTGGAAACATCATTCCCCTCCCCCCCAAACCCGTTCCTCTTCTTTTCTCTCTAAGTTCTGGGCACTACCATTCACCAATCACCCAAGCCAAGGATCTAGGAGTCATTTGTAACTTCTCCCTCTCTGACATGTGCAAGAAGAATTTCCAAGACTTCTCAATTCAGCCTCCCAAATATCCTAAAAATAAAAATCTGTCCACTTCTATCTACCACCTTAGCTCAAGCCAACATCATGCCAGAGGGTGATAGATTTAAAATGACCACAAATTCTTTGTAGCTTCTTCCAGCAGGGCTGGCCTTGTAACTTGTTTTGACCGATAGCATGCAGCAGAAGTGACTTGTGGTACTTCTGAGTTTAACCTTCAAAAAACCTTGCAGTTTCTGCTCTGAACCTCTTGGAGAACTGCCATGTGGGAGGAGGACTAGGCTATTTCATTTAAGAAATATGGCCTATCCGGTATCTAGCACCAAGTGCCAGACATGTGGGTGCGACTATGTTAGACTGTCCAGCCTTAGTTGAGCCATTGGAGGGCTGCATCTATAGAAGTAACCATCAGAACAGTCCAGATGGGCTCAGCCCACTTTACTAATTCACAGAATTACAAATAAAACAGTTTTCATTTTGATCCCCCAACCTTTGGGGTGGTTTATTATACACAATAGATAGCTCATACCCAAGATGAAATTCAAATTCCTTCATTAGGTCTATAAAGCTTGGTCTATATATCTCTTTAGTCTCATCTTCCAGCTCTGCCACCCATACTATGTGCTTCAGTGATATGAACTACTTGCAGCTTCCTGACTTATTGTGCTGTCACCTTTGAATCATTGCACATGGTGTCTCCCTTACCTCCCCTCACCCGTCTTTGTCTAGCTAGAGGCAGTCATGCATCTCTTAAAGAACAGGGATACATTCTGAGAAATGCCTTATTGGGTGATTTCATCATTGTACAATCAACATAAAGCGCATTTATACAAACCTAGATAGTATACCCTACTACATACCTAGGCTATATAGCATAGCCTATTGCTCCTAGGCCACAAACCTGTACAGCACGTTGATGTGCTGACTACTGTGGGAAATTGTAACACAATGGTAAGTATCTAAACATATCTAAAAATAGAGGGGGCACGGTAAAAATATGGTGTTATTATAATCTTATGGGACTGCTGTCATATATGCAATCCATTTTTTTTTAGAGATGGGGTCTCGCTCTGGCTCAGGCTGGTCTTGAACCTGTGAGCTCAGGAAATCCACCCACCTCAGCTTCCCAAGTGTTGGGATTACAGGCATAAGCCACCACGCCCGGCCTTTGCCGTCCATTATTGACCAAAATATCATTATGTGATTATCCTCAACTTAAAGGCCATCTCCTTTTTCACTCCCAAGTCTTCCCTAACCATCCCTTCTTCCTCCAGACTAAATGAGCTATTTTTCTTCTGTGCTTCCAAACTACCCACATTTTCCCTAACACAGTGTGATGTTTCGTTTACTTTTTCTCTCTCACTTGACTATGAGATAACAAGGGCAGTGACTGAATCTTTTTTATGCTTATATTGCTGGTTCAGGATTCAGCACTGCCCTGCAATAGAACTTTCTGCTATTATGGAAATGTTCAATATCTACACTGTCCAATATTCTAGTTTTATATTAGTACTAGCCCCACTAGCTACTGAGCACTTTAAATGGAGCTAATGCAACTGAAGAACTGAATTTTATATTTTGTTTATTTTCATTTATTTAACTTTATATTTATTTATTTAGAGACAGAGTCACACTTTGTCACCCTTGTTAGAGTGCCATGGCATCATAGCTTACAGCAACCTCAAACTCCTGGGCTCATGTGGTCCTCTTGCCTCAGCCCTAAAAGTAGCTGGGACTATAGGCACCCACCACAACGCCTGGCTATTTTTATTAGAGATGGGGTCTTGCTCTTGCTGAGGCTGGTCTTGAACTCCTGAGCTCAGGCAATCCACCTGCCTTGGCTTCCCATTAACTTTAAATTTAAATAGCCACAGGGAACCAGTGGCCATGGTACTGGAAAGAATACCAGTAGATGCTTATTGAATATTTTTGAACAAATATTAAAAGGGGAAGACAGTCATGGAAAGACAATTAGGACCCAAGATAGAATACTATAGGTGTAAGCAACATAATTTCATGTACACCTCTCCCTAACACTCCCCTATCATCCCCTGAGCTTTACACTACCAGTGCCTCTGTCTTAATTTATTTTGTGCTGCTATAACAAAATGCCACAGACCGGGCAATTTATAATGAACATAAATTCATTTGGCTTAAGAATCTGGAGGCTGGGAAGTCCAAGATTGGGGGACAGCATTTGGTGAGGGCCTTCTTGATACATCATAATATGGTAGAGGGCTTCACATGATGAGAGGGAAGAAGCTTTCTAGAGAGAAGGGGGCTGAACTTAACCCTTTATCAGAAACCCTTTCCTACAATAACCAATTCTCACAATAATGCCATTAATCCAGTCACAAGAGCAGATCTAATCACCTCTTAAAATTTCCACTTGTCAACACTGTTGCATTGGAGATTAAGTTCCAAGACAAGTACTTTGGGGGACACATTCCAACTATAGCAGCCTTCAACTCTACTACAGTCCTAGCTCTTTTCTTTTTCTTTTTTTCGGGGGGGGGCAGTGTCTCACTTTTTCACCCTTGGTAGACTGCTGTGGCCTCAAAACTCACAGCAACCTCAAACTCTTGGGCTCAAGCGAGACTCTTGTCTCAACCTCCCAAGTAGCTGGGAGTCCAGTTGTCCATCACAATGCTTGACTGTTTTTTAGAGATGGGGTCTTGATCTTGCTCAGGTTGGTCTCGAACCCCTGAGCTCAGGCAATCTACAGCCTCCCAAAGTGCTACGAGTGGCATGAATGACATGAGCCACCTTGTCTGGCCCTCGATCCTAGTTCTTGACTCTTTCTTACCTGACTTTGTTGTTCTTTCCTGGACCAGGAGCCCTCTGGAGAAGTGAGCTGGTCTCATCTAGTATGGGCTGGCCTGAGCAGAGAGAACTCTGGCACTGGGGGCCTAGACTTTACCACAGGGCACCCATGTGATCTGAGTTTTTCTGTACTGGCAGACTACCAAGGTCCTCTTAAAGGTGGCAGTTGAAACTGGCTGTCCTGTGAAAACATCACAGGAGGAAAAGAAGCCACAATGGTCTTGCTACTCCTAGCCCCTGAGCAAACCCTTGTCTGATGACTTATAGCCCAGTACCAATGATCTTGGATCAGGCGCAGAGGAGGAAGGGAAATGGGAACAGGATGTGGCCAGGTGGGGCCAGGCCAGGCTAGAGTCCCACTAGGCAGGCAGAAAAGGTTAGGTCTGTCATTGAGGAGTTGGTCCAGGGGAAAGTAAAGGTGAGGAAGAATAGCCCTTTCCAAAATGTTCACTAGCAAAGTTAAAAAGAAAAAAAAATGACCAAAATCAAATGCCATAAATGAGCAAGTGAAAGGCAGGTTATAGAGCAGGATACATAATCCCACATTTTACAAAGATAGTATGCTCCTGCCTGTATCATACAGTGGGGGCTAAGGAACACTTCATCATGTGTGTAAGAATCTGTGAATATATTTGCAGCAGGTTTTCACACAATATAAAGTGTATGGTGTTCTTTAGAGGAGAATTCATGGCCTTAAAACCAATTCTGCACTTGTTCGTCCTCTGCCTGAAAAGCTCCTTCCCCAGGTATTATTGTGGCTTTCTTTTTCCGTGCCACTCCCCAGTGTGGCTTCCTAGATCATCCCTTTTACACCAGCACCTCCATCTTGCTCTCCTTCCTTTAATACTGGCATCTTTTCATAGCTCTTACCACTACTGACATTTATACCACATATGCATTTGTTTTATTTGTCCATGACCTTTAATACTAGAATCTTTTTCGTAGCTCTTACCACTGACAGAGCTCTTAGCTCTGACTACTGACATTATATTACATATCCATTTGTTTCATTTGTCCATGACCTTTAATACTGGAATCTTTTTCGTAGCTCTTACCACTACTGACTTTATATTACATATCCATTTGTTTTATTTGTCCATGAAAGTAGACTTTGTCCTCTTTGTTGTCTCCCCAGTGTCTTAAATATGGCTTTCACACACACACAGGTAGGGGCTCAATAAATCTGTTGAATGACTAAGATGTAACAAATGTGTCCCTGGCTCAGGGTGTCCTGCCTAGGCAAACCCTAAAGTTCAAGTACAGCCCTGACCACACCCATGAAGGCCCCAGAGGTCCTCTAAGGCCTCTAACCAACTTTCCCATTTTTTCAACCATAAGCCTCAGAAAAAAATACTTTCAATCCCCAGTGACTTTCTCTCTCTCTCTGTAAAATATATACATGCATATATATATATATACCAATGCCTATATATATAGAATGTGTGTGTGTACGTGTGTGCGTGTGTGCGTGTGTGTGTGTGTGTGTATATATATATATATATATATATGTATATAGTGCCAAAAAAGGTATTTTAAGGAAGGAAAAACCTATATTAAAACTGTTATATTGGGTGGCGCCTGTGGCTCAAAGGAATAGGGCGCTGGCCCCATATGCCGGAGGTGGCGGGTTCAAACCCAGCCCCGTCCAAAAAAAAAAAACAAAAAAAAAAAACTGTGATAGTATATATCAATAACAAAAGATGCATACAAGTCACGATTGAGCACCTCTTCTAATTGCAGAGGTCAAACATGACTTGAGTATTATACTTACATATGTAGCCAAAAGACGCAATTACAACAAATTTAGTTAAGTGATCTTATTGGCTTTTATTAGCAATTCTAGAATCAGGCAACACCTCATTCTATAAAGTAGAATGTTCCAATGATCTGAGTAGAGGAAGTAGACTTTATTAACAGAAAAGGGCTGAAAAAAGCAGAAATTAGGAACAAAAAGAAGATCGGTCATTTCAAAGTTACTTTTTGGCCAAGCATGGTGGTTCACATATATAATCCCAACTCTTTGGGAAGCTAAGGTGGGAGGATTGCTTAAAGTCAGGAGTTTGAGAACAGCCTGGTAAACATAGCTAGACCCTCATTTCTACAAAAAAATTAAAAAGTAGGTGAGGTGAGTATGGTGGCATTCACCTGTAGTCCCAGCTACTCAAGAGGCTGAGGTGGGAAGATAGTTTGAGCCCAGGAATTCATGATGGCCTCAGTTAGCTATGATTGTGCCATAACACACCAGCTTGGGTGACAGAACAAGACCTTGTCTCCAAAAAAAAAGCAAAAGCAAAGACAAAGTTACTTTCCCTTTAGGATTAGGACAAAGAGGACTTCCTTATTATATATCATGCCAGCTAAATTTGTATTCTTTGAGGGTTTGGCTGCTCTCCCCCACCCCCTTCAATTTCTCAGAAGGTCAGATGAACAACCGGGTTTTGGTTTGGTGAAGTGGAGCTTTAGCAGGAGTGACTCCATTTTGATTTGATCTGGATTCTAGGGATCTAGTCTAGGAACCTAGTCCAAAACAGTGGCCTGCCATAAATTTTGTTCTTAACTGTATACGTTACTGAAACAGCAACAACAAAACTTACTATGGCCATATTTTATGGGGGATTTTCTTTCTCTCTTTTTTCCTTTCTTTTTTTTGAAGATGCTGCTCTCCACCCCTTGAATCAATATGCTACCTAATAAAGAGTTGCTGCTGCCATAGAGCAGTGTTTCTAGAAGTGGCAGAAGGCTCATTTGCATCCTAATCATGGGGTGGTTGCTATAAATGCAGATTCTTGGCTCTATCCTAGACTTAATGAGTGAGAATCTTACTGGAAAGTCTGTAAATGTAACAACCCTCTTCTTGCCCCTACCTCCCATGTCCCCCATACCCCCTGTAATTCTGAAGCCAATAAAGCTTGAGAGCCCCAGCAGGAGAGGTTATGAGTGTCCAGCACACGGGGCCTGCAGGGCTTGATGCATGTTTAGGAAAAAGGTTGATTCTTCAGTCAGTCCCACTCAGCCCATGAGTGGTAGAACAGATGAATCCAACTTCATAACACTCTCACTTTAGCCTTCTGCATTTGCCTGGAAGCACCTCTGGTGATTCTGCTGCTGCCTTCCAGACTCAGGCCCTCCTAGGCCCACACCCTCTGAAAGGGCACCTGCCTTTCTCCAAGAACCTTAACCCCTTTCTCCTCCCCAGTTCCCCACACCGTCTTTTCTTTTTAGCTTTCATGCAACAAGCACCTCCTGTTTTGTTTTCACCATAGGGTTTAATAGTTCCCCACCCTCAGTCTTTAGAACAGAAACATTATAACCACAATCTCTAATTACCCTGGCCTATTTCCAGCCCCAAACCCAGAGGAGGATAGATGCCATTATGAGGCCATCACCCTCCCACTGGGATGCCCTGGAAAACTTGATGCAGGGGCCCTTGACAAAGAACCTCACACAAATTTTTTTTTTGAGACAGAGCCTCAAGCTGTTGCCCTGGGTAGAGTGCAATGGCATCACAGCTCACAGCAACCTCCAACTCCTGGGCTCAAGCAATTCTCCTGCTTCTGCCTCCCAAGTAGCTGGGACTACAGGCACCAGCCACAATGCCCAGCTATTTTTTGTTGCAGCCATCATTGTTGTTTGACGGGCCAAGGCTGGATTCGAACCCGCCAGCTCAGGTGTATGTGGCTGACGCCTTAGCCACTTGAGCCACAGGCGCTGAGCCAGAACCTCACACAATTTACATTCTGAAACCTGCTACAAGTTTATTTGCAGATCCCCATATACATAATAAAAACATTTATTATGCTCTACTATATATAAGACACCCCAAAACTACACACTTTGTGGACAAAATCTCATTTAATTCTCAAAGCAGCCCTCTAAGGTAGATACTATTATCACCCCCATTGTAGAGTTGGGGAAACTGAAGACACACAGGGACTAAGTAACCTGACCAAGGTCTCATTGCTGTAAAAGGCCATAGCTGCATTGAAACCAATGACTCTATATTCCACTCCGTGTTCTCTCTAGTCACATGATAATATTTGTCTAGTTGGAGTGACAATGTGTCCTCACTGGATAATGACACCATTCAGTCCTGCCCTGGGAAGTTCTGGGGCTATTAGTTGCCCTACTTCTCAGGGGTTAAAACTGCAGGGGCTAGAAGGGAAGGGTTCTAGCTCCTTTGTGTAGCTGTTGCTGAGAGGGCCTTCAGGATAGAGACCCTCTGAATCTCTTTTAGGTTTTGCTCCCACTTGTGTGCAGTTCTCATGAGCTCAGAATAACTCTCCAGCACCTAAAGGCTGGCCCTGGCTACTTGGGCTGAGTTCTCTGCTCAGCTCTCTGTCAGGCCCTCCAAAGACAGAGTGTGGGGTAGGAGAGCAGTGGTCTCCTAGTATGCCCAGACAAACCCAAATGGGTCCCTCGGTCTGGGCTCAAACTGATGCATCAGATTCTGGGGGAAAGAACTCTAACAGGGCTCAGGGACATATTAGCAGTTGTTCTTTCTGGGATGGGGGTGGGTGGGTTTTTCTTCCAAGTGCTTACTTGCATATTCTATTTCTTCAGAATAAACATGCATTGCCTTTTTTCAATGCTAGTTTAACAAGAAATCTCAAATATTCAAATTCAGAAAATTTCGATGTAAATATTTTGGGGGAAATCAGCCTCCCACAGATGTGTTTTTCATCGGGTCTTGTGTGTTATGAAAAAATTGTTGATTGTAGTAACCTTAAGTCAAACTGACCATGTTTCAATCCCATTGCTACCAGTTAGTAAGTGTGAACCCTGACACCTTACTTAACTTATGGGGATCATAATAGTACTCTCCTGTTATTAGCAAACAATCAGTAGTCTATGAGGTGGGCACCCTCATAGTTGAAGACCTCTAGGGTACTCCGGAGCTAGCAGCTCAGCGGCATTTGAGACCAGGCAGTCTGACACCAGGGTTTAGCTTTAAACTACTGGTCTAAAGGTGGACATCGAAAAGGGCATTTGTCAGGATTACACGATAGAACTCTTATAAAGCGCTTAGCAAAAGCCTGACACTTAATAAGTGCTCAATAAAGTTTCCTACGGTCACAGTAGTATCCGGCAGGTTTTGTCTGTAATAAAATAAACATTCATACAGTGCGATTTAATTAAGTAAATAATGCGAAAGAGCACTGAAGCGGGCGGGCTGGGTGCCAGGGCAGCAGCGGGTGCCGGGCTGGGTGGGAGGAAGCGCCGGCGGGGCGCGCGGGTGTACCGGGCGGGCCCCGGGGCGGGGTCAGGAAGGCCCCGCCCAGCAGCCACCTGCGACAGGTGGAGCGCGCGACACCGGGCACTCGGCCATGTCCGCGGAGGGCGCGGGACCCGCACAGGGGCCCGAGCCGGGGTCCGAGCCGGGGCCGCTGTGCCCCGAGCACGGCCAGGCGCTGAGCTGGTTCTGCGGCTCCGAGCGACGGCCCGTGTGCGCCGCCTGCGCGGGGCTGGGCGGCCGCTGCCAGGGGCACCGCATCCGCCGGGCGGAGGAGCACGCCGAGGAGCTGCGGGTGAGCGGCTGTGGGCGCCGGAAGGCTGGGGGCTCCGGAGGGGGGACGAGCCGGGGGGCCCGGCGGGGACTGGGGAGCCCGGGCCCCGGCGCGCCGGACGGCCGACCCAGGCACCCAGGCTCTGTAGGGGTTTGGGCTGTAGAACGTGGCGGTTAAGGGTGTGGCCTATGTGCTTAGGCAGGTCTGAGTTCGAATCCACTCCCTCTCATCCTCCTAGTGAGTCACATAGTCCTCTGAGACTCAGTGTCTTCATCTGTAGTTTGGGGGCAATGATAAGAATAGCGCGTATTTATTGGAGTTGTAAGATATCAATGGGTAATGGATAAAATGCTGTTTACTCATCGGTGCCTAGCATGTAGCAGGGGACACAGCCCCTTCCCCCTCCCCACGTCCCCCCTCCAATGCGCGTCGAGGGAGCTGGAGTTGGCCTTGGGCAATAAAGGACTCAGGTGTTCCAGTTCCCCAGTGCAAGGTGTGTCCCGCTCCTGTGGAAGCTGGCCCTTCCTTACCCCTCAGTCCCCCAGCTCAAAGCCTCTTCCTTTCCCCTACCCGCTTCAGGCTTCTGGCACGGTGATCTCTTTCTCTTTCTGGACTGGGTCTGACTGTTTTTCAAACTGGTTTCACTTGGATAAAGAGGGGGGCGGGGAGGCTATCAAAAAGTTCTTCACCTAGGGTTTCTCCCCACCTCCACTTCCAGCTTGACTCCTGGCTGGTCACTTTCATGTCATCACCTCACCCCTGAGCTGCTAAGATTGGAGAGTCAAGTCACCCTGGGGCTTCTTCCCTTCTTCCAGTTTAGCTGTGGCCCCTGGAGATTAACTTGTGTTTCTCCTATACCCACTGGAATTCAGCCCTGCTGTGAGGCCTGAGGGCTCTCTCTAGGGACCTCACCTACTCAGACTGGACTGTAATAAACACAGCTTACCTGGTGCCAGGATTGGGAGAGGTTCAGTTTTTCAGTGTTACTTAAGAGCTCCAGCTGGTTCTTTTGTTACCAATATCAATGACAGTGATGGTGAAAATAAACTAAGATGGGCGGCTCCTGTGGCTCAGTGGGTAGGGTGCCAACCCCTTATACCGAGGGTGGCGGGTTCGAACCTGGCCCCGGCCAAACTGCAACAAAAAAATTGCTGGGCATTGTGGCAGGCGCTTTTAGTCCCAGCTACTTGGGAGGCTGAGGCAAGAGAATCGCCTAAGCCCAGGAGGTGGAGGTTGCTGTGAGCTGTGACGTCACGGCACTCTACTGAGGGTGATAAAGTGAGACTCTGTCTCTGCAAAAAAAAAAAAAAGAAAAAGAAGAAAATAAACTAGGATAACATGGTGTAGTCAATTTGCATGATGGATAGAAACTTTGCAAATTCTGGATTACTTAAATACCTGTTATCTCATTCCATCCAGCCCAAGCCTTTGATGGGTGGTCCTGCCTACATTTTACAGATGAGGAAACGGAGGCAGAGAACAGGGCAGCGACTCCTCTAAGATTCCTTATGCGCGGGGTCTAGACTGGGGGAGTCGTTAACTAGGCAGGAGGAAACTGCTTTTTTTGCTTCAGTGGTTGGAGAGAGGAAGTGACGCTCTCGTTTGGGGGTGAGAATTTAATGAAAGCCTTAACAAGTAGCCATCAGGGCTGGATCCAAGAGGTGCAAAGAGTGAAGTCTGGGGCAGGTCGTAAAGGTGGAGCTCCTTTTGGAATGTACTGTGCCTCGGGAAGTCTTCCCCTCACCCCAGGCCCTCTCTCTTGCTCTCTGTTTCTCCAATTAAGAGTGGATTTTTGTCTTTTGCACTCTCCTTACCTATCCCTCCAGCCAGCAAAAAATTTCACCGCAGGACAAGACTTGCTGAACTGAGGAAAAGCAGCACCAGTTCTACTGCCGTCTTACCTCTGGATTCCTGCCCCGTAGCTAGTCTCAGTTTTCTCAGTCCTGTGGTGCATGCGGAATACAGCTTCCTCCTAGTCAATTCTGTGACTTTATGTTTGGACCTGTGACATATAGGCCTAATTTCCACTTGTGGTGGTGGTGGTGGTGGGTGAGTATGAGGGCTTCCGGAAGAGGTAGTTGAGTTGCCTTTTGCCGGATAGAATTGAGGCAAAACTCTTAGGAGAAATAGCAGAGAGACTGCTACTTGGAAAATCTCTAGTGATCACCTTGAGAGATGGGATGGAAAAGCAGGGGCCGGGCGTATCTCCTTGGGCAAGACACTTCTTGGAGGGCCTCAGTTTCTCCATCTCTGAAACATTGTACCCCTCTCATGGCTGTTGCTAGTAGCTTTGGGGGCTGTGAAGGGCTGAAGCTCTTGTAGTCCAGGAAGCGGGAGTTCATTCATTCAACACTTAATTTATTCAGGGCCTTCTATGTGTAGGAACTCACTCTGCAGTGGTGGAAGGACAGATGCCAAAAATAGTAACAGAACACATATAGTCAGAGAGTTATAAATGCAAGGAAGAAAAATAAAGCAAAGTGAGAGATTGGGTGAGGTGGGAGATGGTCAGGGAAGGCCTCTCTGAAGAGGTGATATCTGAATAGAGTAGGGGAGTGAGACACCAACACACACGCATATCTAAACTGATGACAGAAGGAACAACAGGTGCAAAGGGACTGAAGTCAGGACAAGTTTGGTGTGTCTAAAGAACAGAAAGAAGGCCAATGTTGAGAGTGGTAGGAGGTGACATTGGAGAAATGGGCAGAGTCACATCAGGTAGGGCCATATTCACTAAGGTGAGAAGCTTGATCTTACTGTGATTGTGTCAGAAAGCCATTGGAGGGTTTTGAGCAGGAGAGTAACCTGATCCGATTTCCTTATAAAAGGTGGCCGATTTCCTTATAAAAGGTGGCCGTAGGGAGTGTCAAGAATGGAAGCCAAGTTTGGAGGTTCTAACAGTGGCTTCTGTGAGAGACGATAGCAATCTGGGTAAAATAACTGAAGTACAGGTGACCAGAAATAGCCAGAGGAGAGAGAGACTTTGGAGGTAGAGCTGATTGGATTGATGGATTAGATGTGGGGTATTTGGTCTGGAAAACAGGCTGATGATTGATGGTGCTACTTAATGAATGGGAAAAACTTAGGGTAGATCAGGTTGAGAACCGTGTTCTGCTTAGGTGTGGTTGTGGACCAGTCAGGGAGCTGGATAAATGGAGGGTTGAGCATGTGTGCCAGGAAGTGATTATAATAATGGGCTGTGGGATTTCAGGGTAAGAAAGGAAGGGGGGCTACCGAAGGGGATGATGGCCCGTGAAAAGTGGTGAGACTGATATGAACTGAATAAGGGCCCCAAATGAACTGAAGAATTTTTGGAGTGGAGATTCTAGAATTAGTGATTGGGAAGGATGGGCCATGGTGAGCAGGGTGTGGGTCTTTGAAATGAGGATTTTGGAGGTGGTATAGTTTTGATAATGATGAAACGTGGGATATGACTGTGGGTGTGGATGGCTGAGATGCAGTGAAAGGGGAAAAAAATCACTGGAATGAAGTGACTGGTTCACATACAGAGATTAAAACCTCATCAGAGTTGTTTGTGTTGCAGAACAAGATTGTGGACCAGTGTGAGAGGTTGCAGTTACAGAGTGCTGGCATCACCAAATATGCGGCTGAAGTCCTGCCAGGGAAGAACCAGAGAGCAGTGGTAATTCTTTCCCTATCACCTCTACTGTGGGCCCTCTCCCATGATAAGACCATGCCTTAGAGATGTGGACAAGTATACGGCTCCTTCCCAACCTCACAGACTCATTGTGCTACTAGCAGAGCTGGATGTCCAGGAAAGATGGTTTCCATTTTTTTCCGAGCCTCAATTTTACAATCTGAGCAGAGTGGGCTTGTTCCTATTACCATATTGGGTGCAAAGACTCTGCTAGAAAATGACTTTCTTGGCTGTGTCAGGGTAGGGAATCAAGAAGGGTAGTATTCTTCTACCATCTAGTTAGTTGCTGCCCAGCTCCAGAATTATAAAATGACCTAGGAACTTTTACATTGAATATACTTTATGACAATCTTATGCAGCAGGTGGCAGTAACATCTTCATTTACAGATGGGGAAGTGGGTCCTACAGCGAATAATAGACTTGTCCAAAGCCCCACAGCCTCCTGGCAGAGTCAGTTCTATGACCTGGACCTTCCGACTCCCAGGCCCATGCTATCCTTGTGTGGACTCATTGCCTTTCTCAAGCATGCTCTCAGGGGCAAGTGCTGTGATTTTCTTTCCGCACATCCCCTCCCTCCTTCCCCCTAGTACACGGAGTAGGCTTGGCACTGCCTTAGTCAAGGTTCTTTTAATTGCATGCAACAGAACTCACTTGAACTAACATAAGCAAAACATGGAATTTCCTGGCATGATACAGGAGTCTCTCAGAACCTAAAGGATCTATCTCTGCTTCATTTTGCATGGTACTATCAATATCTCGACTCACCTCTCTCTCCTTCTCCTCTCCTCATCTTGTTCATCCCCTTTATTCTTTCTATTTTCTGTTCTTACTGCCCTGCCTGTGACTTTAGTACTATGTTGAATAGAAGCTAGTATAACGGATCTTGACTTTAAGGTGGAGAACTTGCAACATTTCACCATTTGTTTATTTAACAAATCCTTACTGAGCACCTACCATGTGCAGGCACTATTGTTCAATGTGCTAGGTTCACAATGAACAAAACACAAAAATTCCTGTTTTCATGAAACCTAAATTCTAGCCAGGGGAGAGGGACAATAACAAATGGAATATATGCTGTGTGAGAAGGTGATAAGTGCTATGGGGAAATACAAAACAGGAAAGGATAGAGAGGCTGTATTGAGGACTGGGATTGCAACTTCATGTGTTGTGACCAGGAACGACCTCATTAAAAAAGTTGCTCAAAGGAGTATGGCTCTGGCACCAAATGCTGGAGGTGGTGGGTTCAAACCCGGCCCTGGGCCAAAACTGCCAAAAAAAAAAAGTTGCTGTTGGCTGGGTGTGGTGGCTCATGCCTGTAATCCTAGCACTGTGGAAGGCCAAGGTGGATGGATAGCTTCAGCTCACAAGTTCGAGACCAGCCTGAGCAAAAGCAAGACCCCATCTCTACTAAAAATAGAAAAACTGAAGCAAGAGGATCGCTTGAGCCCTAGTTGGTGGTTGCTGTGAGTTAGGATGCCACAGCACTCTACCCAGGGTGACAGCTTGAGACTCTGTCTCAAAAAAAAAAAAAAAAAGGTTGCTATTTGCACAAAAACCAGAAAGGAAAGGAAATGGACCACCTATCTGGGGAAAGTGTGTTTCTGAAAAAGGGAACGGCAAATTCAAAGGCACTAAGGTGGGAGTGTACCTGGCATGTTGGAGAAACAGCATAGGGGCCTGTGAGGTTGCAGCAGAGTAAAAACTCGAGAAGGCAGTAGATGTGTTCAGAGCTGGATTGTCTCCTCATTGGCCACATAGGGACTTTACCTTTTGTTTTGGGTATGATGGGAAGCCACTGACAATTTTTGAGCAGGGTAAGATGATTTGACCTAAGATTAAAAAAGAGCACTTTGGCTGGTATACTGAGAAGTGACTATGGGCAGAAGTAGAAGCAGGGAGACCAATTAGGAAGCCACTATAATAGTGTGGTGGGGCTCGGCGCCTGTAGCTCAATGGGCTAAGGCGCCAGCCACGTACACCTGAGCTGGCGGGTTTGAATCCAGCCCAGGCCTGCCAAACAATAATGACGGCTGCAACCAAAAAAATGGCCGGGTGTTGTGGCGGGCGCCTGTAGTCCCAGCTACTTGGGAGGCAGAGGCAGGAGACTCGCTTGAGCCCAGGAAATGGAGGTTGCTGTGAGCTATGATGCTACAGCACTCTACCCAGGGTGACAGCTTGAGGCTCTGTCTCAAAAAAAAGAAAAAATAGTTCGGTGGGAGACAAGGGTGGTTTGGGTCAAGTGATGGTGGCAAAGATGGTGAAGAGTGGTTAGATTCTGCATATTTTGAAGAAAGAAGACGATTTGCTGATGGATTGGATGTAGGCTGTGAGAGAAGGGGTAGGAGTCAGGGTCACTCTGAAGCTCTTTTATCTGAGCACCTAGAAGGATAGAGTAGCCATTTACTGGGTGGGGAAGGACTGCATGTAGGGCAATGGTTGGCATGGGAGAGGATTAGGAACTCCACTGTAGAGATGTTAAATTTGAGATACCTATTAGATATCTAAGTGAAGATTCTGGGTAGGGAGAAGCCTAGAGATATAAATTTGGGATTCCTCCATGTATAAATGGTATTGAAAGCCATGGGAAAGGATGAATTCACTAAGTAAATGAGTATAGATAGGAAACAGCAGTGGGAGTTCAAAGACTGAGTCTTGGGGTACTCCAATTCAGTGGTTAGCCATTGAGAAGATA
This sequence comes from Perodicticus potto, assembly GCA_963574655.1. Lineage (NCBI taxonomy): Eukaryota > Metazoa > Chordata > Mammalia > Primates > Lorisidae > Perodicticus > Perodicticus potto. The sequence goes on along the minus strand of CAUYRH010063348.1, from coordinate 2,340 downwards.
AGAGGAAACAGCAAAAGACAACCAAGAAGGAGCAATCAGTAGCATCTCGGAAGGGGTTCCAAGGAGGTGGGAGAGATCATTGGTGCCAAATGGTGCTGAGTGATCAAGCAAGGTGAGAACTGAGAATGGATTATATTGGATCTAGTAACATGAACATCCTTGGAGATCCTGATGAGAGAACTTTTTTGGTAGACTGGTGGGGGTGAAAGTCTGATTGGGACTTTCACCCAAAAAAATCCAGAGTGGGTTTCAGAGAGAATAGAAAAAGTGCAATATCAGCCTGAGCCAGAGTGAGATCCTGTCTCAAAAAAAAAAAAAAAAAAAAATAGCCGGACATTGTGGTGGGTGCCTGTACTCACAGCTACTCGGGAGGCTGAGACGAGAGAATCACTTGAGCCCAAGAATTTGAGATAGCTGTGAGCTGTGACGCTATGGCACGCTACCTGGGGCAACAAAGTGAGACTCTATCTCAAAAAAAAAAAAAAAGAAAGAAAGAAAGAAAAAGAGCAATATGAGATAATTGGCCCAGGCAAATCTTGAGGAGCTTTGTTGTGGAAGGGAGCAGAGAAATGGAATGATACCTGGAGAGGTATATGGGATCAAGAGGGGTTTGGGGTTTTTTGCTCATTTTAGATGGGAGAAATTGATCTGATTATATACTATTAGAAATGGTCCAGTAGAGCAGAGAAAATTAATGACGCAAGAGAAAATAGAGAATTGGGTACAGTAAGGACGATGGGATCTAGGGGACAAGTGGAAGGGTTGGCCTTAGATAAGAGTGTGCACGTCTCATCCACAGGAACAGGGAAGGCAGCGTGTGTGGGCACAATTGCAGGTATTTAGGTAGGTAGTGGGTAGAGCTTGAGGAAGTTCTTTCAGTTGCTTCTATTTTTGCATTAATTGTCACCCTTGCTGTAAGTTCTTAATGATACCATTTGTCAGTTTATAGATACGTTTTGTTCTCCATCCTTCTGTTAATGTAGTAATACTCTGATAGATTTTCTAATACTAAACCAATTCTTGAATACCTGGGGAAAACCAACCCAACTTTTTCATATTTTTTTTTTTTTTTTTTTGTAGAGACAGAGTCTCACTTTATCGCCCCTGGTAGAGTGCCATGGCTTCACAGCTCACAGCAATCTCCAGCTCCTGGGCTTAGGCGATTCTCTTGTCTCAGCCTCCCGAGTAACTGGACTACAGGCGCCCGCCACAACACCCGACTATTTTTTTGTTGCAGTTTGGCTGGGGCTGGGTTTGAACCCGCCACCGTCAGTATATGGGGCTGGCACCTTACTGGCTGAGCCCCAGGTGCCGCCCCATAATGTCTGCTTTTTAACTTTTTATTTTGAAATCATTGTAAATTCACATGCAGTTGTCAGAAATAGTGTAGCAATGCCTCTCAATGAGTTTCTACTCTGGCAACATCTTGCCAGTGCATATTATAACTAGTAAATTACATTGCTATAGCTTGCCTTATTCAAATTTTGCTAGTTTTACATGCACTTATTTGTACATGTGTGCAGGTACATGAATGTATTTAATTATTTAATTCTATGTCGTTTTATCACGTGTATAGATTCATGCGATAACTGCCACAATCAAGATACAGAACAGTTCTATCACAAAAGCATCCCTTGTGGGGGCGGTGCCCGTGGCTCAAGGAGTAGGGCGCTGGCCCCGTATACCGGGGGTGGTAGGTTCGAGCCTGGCTCTGGCCAAAACTACAAAAACAAACAAACAAAAAAACCCCCAAAAAGCATCCCTTGTGCTACCCTTTTTTAGCCACACACTCCCTCCCTTTCCCTTTTGTATTATTGTTAACACACAATTTCTGGATTTGGATTGGTAATCTCAGTTTAGGGATTTTTGGTTTTGTTGTAGGATTTTTTTTGCATTTTTTGGCTGGGGCTGGGTTTGAACCCGTCACCTCCAGTATATGGGGCCGGTGCCCTACTCCTCTGAGCCACAGGCGCTGCCCTGTTGTAGGACTTTTGCATTTATGCTCAGGAGTGAGATTAGCGTATACATTTCATATCTTTATAGTCCTTATCAGATTTGGTATCAAAGCTTATAAACTTTATTAAATAAATTGGGAAACAACTCCATTTTCATTTAAAGTTTAAGATTGCATACAGTTCTTAGTTTTGATCAAAGTAGCCACAGCTTTGATTATTTTGCTAGTCTTTCTTTGACTTACTCTTTTTTTTTTTTTTTTTGAGACAGAGCCTCAAGCTGTCACCCTGGGTAGAGTGCCGTGGCATCACAGCTCACAGCAACCTCCAATTCCTGGGCTCAAGCGAGTCTCCTGCCTCTGCCTCCCAAGTAGCTGGGACTACAGGT
>CAUYRH010063347.1:0-20145 GCA_963574655.1 Perodicticus potto | reverse complement strand
CCCCCCCAACTTTCTTTTATGTTCATATTTTCCTGGTGTATCTTTCTTTGGTTATCACCATATTTCAGTTTTTTTAAGTGGCTCTCTAGTAGGGAACTTACCAGTGCATTCTGTTTGGGAACCTAACCAGAAAATCTAAATGACTACAACTTAATTTTACTCAATATCAGGAAAATTTTCTTATCAGGGTTTTATCTTTAAACCCTTAAGGAAAAATAAATTCCAGCCCTGAGATCTGGAAGGGGAAGTGGAACCAGAGCAAAAGGTACAAATGTTTCCATCACGTTAGCAGGGACTTTCCACTCCCTGGTAATTATTCCATCCATGCCATTATCAACATTTTAGTATGTTATCACCAATTTTCAGTAATAAAGAGTGGGCAATAATTTCCCAAAGATAATGAGAGAGAAACAAAAGCAAAAATTTTTCTCACCACTGACTTTGGTAGCAATTTTCATCCACTTGCCATCCAAATACACACTGATTAGTTCTTAGACTTCACATTTATACTTTGCATTTATAATTCCTTCAAGAATAATAGTATGAGAGAGAACAGAGAATCATGCTGTGCACGTTTTGGGGCAGGTTCAAGTGATTCAGTTTAACTGTTTCAGGCAGAAAACTAGGTCAAGAGATCTTGGCGTTTTTTAGAATTTTGCATTGCATAGGTATTGGCTGTAAAGATTAGCTAATTTCACACTGCATTCACTCTAAGTTCTTATACAACTCTTTGTCACACATCTACCTTTCCTCTGGCCTGGTGCAATTATCTTGTTATCCTATTATGGATCTAGTAATTTGATCAGATATTGTCTATAACATAAAGCGCTTTTCTACAGTTTGTCCTAGAAAGCAAATCAATCCAGGGTTTTGATGACTGTTTAAATTCTTCAAATCTTTTATTAATTTATATAGTTCAAGAATTGTAGTTTAATGTTTATAGTAAAGTTACCATGACTATGAAAAATGAATGTACAATAGAGAGGCCTTAATGTGACTTAAGAAGTTATCTAGAAATAACAGAATAATTTTTTTGTAGGAAGAAGGAAAAGGGTACATCGATATGGAGAAGAAAATAAACATGGCAAGGAGAAAAAATAATGAAGGTTTTTGTCACCCATGTAAACTGGAAAAATGTACATGCCATGTGTAATGGTTTTTGAAAAACAGGAAAGAGAATTTAATGAATATTGTATGGACCTGAATGTGGAAATAAGATTGAACAACTGCCTCAACATTTGCCATTCTAAAAAGGAACAAAAAAGTTCACAAGGCAGGAACTTGGCAGAGTCTGCATAGTAAAAAAAGGGAATTTCCAACTTCAAATATCAATCACTGAATTAATGTTGAATTTTCAATTTTGTTGATTACATATGCTAATGTCCTTATGTGATATTAATACTACTAAAGTATATGTGAATGCAAAAACCAGTAGGTTGAAAGTCACAGATGTTCTGATAAATTATTACAAAATCATCCCAAATAATCATTGTAGTCCCTTCCCACACTGATTCTAGGTTGGCTTTATAACTTGGACAGAAGTAACATTGTATAAGTTATGGGCTTAAATCTCAGCACCTACTTTTACTTTACAGCACCCTGAGACTATGTAAAAGAAAGCTTGTGCAAGCCTCTTGAAGATGAGAGAGAGGATGTGGATATGAAAGGTTATGAGTACAAGTGGAATCCCAGTTTCCCCCCAATCTATTCTAGCCATTACAATGGAAGCACTAGACATATCATATTTAATGGAGAAAAACAAAACATTTCCCAACAATGATGCCCATTATAGCCATTGCTACTCAACACTCCACTGGAATCCTCACCAATGCAATCATACACCAGAAGGAAATCAATTGTATTCAAAGAGCAATAGAGAAGGTCAAACTTTTGCTCTTTGCTGATGGCATGATCTTATACTTACAAATCCTCAAAGATTCTAAGAGACTCCTGGAAGTGATAAATTCAGCAGAGTCTCTGGTTGCAAAACCAATGTACACAAATCAGTGACTGCCCTGCACACCTACTGGACACATGTGCAGCTTTTGCTCTTGTTCCACTTCCCCTTCCAGAATTTATTTCTCCCTAACGGTTTAAAGATAAGACCCTGAACATTAAATTTGCCTGATATTGAGCAAGATTTAGTTATAGTCATTTACACTTTCTGATTAGGTTCCCTACTACAGATCCACTTAAAAACACCAAAATACAAAGATAAACCAGGAAAATGCGAACATCAAAGAGAGCTGGGAAAACTATATCAGTACCTTACAAAAATATATCTTTATGAAAAAATTGTTCTTATAAAAAATAGAGTAGAGCACGGTGACATATCCATCATAAACATATGCCCGTCTAACAATATGGATTCCAAATATACCAAAGCAGCAGCAAACTAAATAGCAAGAAAAAAGAGATAAACACAATCACAGCTGATTTTTAGAATACCTTTCTCAAAAAAATGATAAACAAGTAGAACAAAAGGCCTCTCCATTGTACATTCCTTTTTCATAGTCATGATAACTTTACTATAAACATTAAAACTAAAGATTTGTACCCTTCAAATATGTACCACCGGTGTGATCCCACCCTCTATCCTCACTCCCCATATTTGAAGGGTTAGGAGAAAACTTCTAAATACGGATCAAAATTGTTCTCACAAAGTAATGAGAAAGTCTCTTGAATGTTATCACAATCAGGTTGATAAAAATATCTCCAATTGTATGTGAAGCCCGCACACTGTACCCCATGACTGAATTATTGTACACAGCTATGACTCAATAAAAAATAAAAAAAATAAAAAAAAGGCATAGTCTGAGGTCATGATGTAAAGTGGTTGCATTTTACCTTAATAGATGTGGGGAGTCACTGAAGTAGTTTTAGCAGGATCTTGGTCTAAGGCATGTCATGGCTATCCCTCCCTGTCATTACCTGTCTACTCAGCTTGGGCTGTTTCATCATCTCTTGCATGTGTACGATCTCTTATTTCCTCCAAAGTGCACTCTGTGGCCCTAGTTCTTATAAATTTCGGTCTTGAATTTTGATTAATCATCACCCTTTGGAATCTTCTGGAGTCTGATCATGACCTTGACAGGCCCTCTTAAGACTAGTCACAGACCACTGTGACTTCCTGTGGCTCATTAGTGTCTCTTTAGGACTCTCAGGGTCAATCAGAGACTATTACACTTCTATGTGTCTTTGAGGGGCTGCACTGACTTCTTATGTGTCATTATCCTCTGTTTTGGACTATACCATTTTTGTTGCTGTCTCTATTACTACTTTTAGTACTTGGCTTGGTGATCTCTCAAGCATAAGAGAATCAGAACTTCCTCTCTTGCTCCATCCTTAAAAGTTGAAGTTCTAAAGGCCTAAAAGAGTGTTTGCATTTCTCAGTCCAAGTGTTACTTGGAACCTATAATAGAATAGATTTAATCACTCCTTGGGTCAGTGCATGTCAATTATAATGTCTTGGCCAATGAGCTATAAAGGAATGTGGAGGCTGGAATCCTAGGGCAGAATCTAAAAGCTCATTTCACAGGCTAGAATTAGCTGGGCTATTTTTCTCCACAACTTTGTCAAGAGATGATATGAGGATATTACTTTGCCATGGTTTAGGAAGCCACACTTCACCTAGGGAAATGGAGACCAGAGGTGAGCCAGTGACTGTAGGATTTAGTGATAGCTCCTGGATACAGGTGAATGTTGGATGCTGACAGACAATAATGTAGTCTTGGACTAAGGTCAGTGTGGGAAAAAGAGTTACAGAATACATTTATGTAGTTAGTTGCTACTTTAAGATTATTCTAGAGAGACAGCAGTGACTAAGACAGACACAGTCCTAATTCTAATGGTACACAGGTGGACAGAGAGATCAACATTCTGAGAGAGGAAATGGAAGACTGAAACAAAGTTCCAGAAAGGGCCAAATCTGGGTGGTACAAAGACACACCGACATATTTAAATATACATTGGTATGGCTTGGGAAAGATTGCTATGGGTATATTGTAGAAAATGGATAGCAGAAGCCAAGGAGTTAAACAGATAATTTATAAGACTGTTTAAAGAATGCAGGATAGATATGATATTCCAGAGCAAGGTGGATGGGTTCCATTTCACCTGGTTTTGAGAAAAATGTAGGGAGTAGAATCTTGAGGACTTGGATGACTGCATATGGAGAACTATAAGCATTATTACTCAAGGATGGACTCAAGTGTTCCAATCAGTCAAATATGGCTATAGTGGCCGAACCCAAGCATTTTGAAACTGGATGAAATCTTTTTTCCTGGGCTAGGTATTCAGAAGAATTCCCAGCAAAAAGGAGAATCTAAAAAAGAATGAGAGTACAGATGGAATTTAGTATGTGCACAGTGGTACAATGAGGTCTAAGCGGTACATTGGGTTAGGTCAGGACTAAGATAGGTTATGCTGAGTGGGGTAAAGAGAGAAATGATCTAGTAAGATGTTGCCTTATACAAATCAGTCTGGCTATTCTTCAGAGGATGAGTTGGAGAAAAAGAGTAATTCAGGATGTTATTAAAGTAATCATGTGAGAGGTAATAAAGAACCAAACTTGGGTCATAATAGGGGCAGGGATAGAGAGAAATGAATGGATACGTAGAAAATCAAGAAAACAGAAATGTCAAAATTTAATGATGAGAGATTTCATTAAATTGAAGAATAGCTCCCTTGTTTGTGGTTTGGATGACAACTTGGACAATGATATCATGGATCAGACAGAAAATTTAAGAGAATTGGGTTTGAAAGATGACTGATTCCATGTTAATCTTGTTTTTTTTTTTTTAAGATGTTCATGGAGCATTCAAATGAAACATCTAGAAGATACTTGAATTTATAGGATTAAAACTGGAGATTGAGATTTAACAGTGGGAATAGAAACATGGGAGTGGAAGTACTCTGAAAAAAAAATAATTATTAATAAGAAAGTCAAACAAAAAGAGGGAAAATTAGGGTGGCTCCTGTGGCTCAAAGGAGTAGGGTGCCAGCCCCACATGCCAGAGGTGGTGGGTTCAAACCCAGCCCCAGCCAAAAACTGCAAAAAAAAAAAGAGGGCCAATTAGAGACACCACTTGCTGTATTGTCCCTGTTGGGAGGTAGGATATCAGATACCAGAGAGGGGAGAAGAGTCACAGTTCAGGTGTGATAATCACAGAGAGAGGTGACATAGATGGCTGAGGACCACGCTGGGAAACTGTCAAGCTGAGAAGGAAGAATATAAAGAAGGGGAGATATCAGCAAGGATAAAATGCAGAGACTCTTGGAGCTCAGGAAAAGAGTAAGGGAGATTCCCCTCTCACTCCTCCATGCCTTTGGTGACAGGTTTGGTGACCAGCCACTAAGTTTACTGAAGGTTTTTCCACCTTCCATAAGACCATGGATAGTAACAAATAAGGAACAGTGGGGTAAACTAGTGTGTCCCTGAAATTTGGGCACTCACTGTGGGGCTTCCCCTAGGAGAGCACCACAAGAGGCTGGGGCACTGGCTTTCTTCCATGCTCTGTACCTCCCCTATCCACTGCCACCGAGAAAGCAGTTTGAGCTCAGAAGTTAGTGATAGGCTGCTTGTTTTTGGTGGGCACACACTCCAGTCTATGTCCATAGAAAGGGGCCTATCCTCTTACCTTGAGGACATGTAGTGGAACAGCTATGCACAATTTAGAACTCTCTGACCCCCAGAGTCCCAGGGTGACACACTGGTGACTCAGAAAAAGAAGCCAGTCATTGTGTCCCAGGCTTGAGGGGGTTGCAGTGGGACATAGGGAAGAAGTCTGGGAGCTGGACTTTCAGGCAGCAAGGAAACCCCTGGGACAGATCTGACAGGGGTATGGGGTGGGGTTCCAATGAGTGGAGATCTGGGAGTGCACTCATCTCCCACAAGGAACCACCATATTCGATAAGGCTGTGGGATTTGGTTCCAAGGCAATCAAATGCCTTGCACTCAGGTATTCTGACTGACCAGCTGCCACGCCCTGTATCCCATTACAGCAGGGAAAGCAGTTTGGGCCAAGAAGTTCATAAGCATCCATGTTTCTTGATGTTGAAGCATGTATTAGTAGGTCATTCCTTTTCATTGCTGGGGAGAATTTTATTATATAGACATTCCACCATGCATTTGTGCACTTATTCACAAATAGATACTTGGGTTCTTTCCAGCTTTTAACTTAAGAATAAGTTATTAAGGATATTGAGTCCAAGTATTTTTATAGATACATTCTTTCAACTACCTTAGTGAAAAACTAAGAATGGGATTTTTGGATTATATATTAAGTATTTGATCAGTATTATAAGAAATTGCTGAGCTGTTTTCCAAAGTAGCTAAATAATTCTTCATTCATGTCAATAATGTATAACAATTTCAGTTGCTCCACAGAGTTGTCAACACTTAGAATTGTCAGCCTTTAATTTTAGTCACTTGAGTATGTAGTGGTATATCAATGAGATTTTATTGTGCATTTCTTTAAAGACAAATGATAATGAATTTCTTCATAAGCTGAATTACCAATTTTATATCTTGTAAGAGCATCAATTCAATTCAATTTTTCCTCATTTAAAAAAAATTGGATGATTTTCTACTTATTGTTGAATTATATGTTCTTTATATATTATGGATGTAAATGCTTTAGCAGACATATGTTTTGCAAGTATTTTTCCCAGCGATTTTTTGTTTTTTAGCTTGTTAATCTCTTACTGATGTCATTTAAAGAGTAAAATTTTAATTTCAATGAAATGCACCTTTTTTTACTTTAAACTTTGTACATTCTGTGTTTTCTTAAGAAATATTTGTTTACACTAAAGTCACAAAGATTCTGCCCTCTTTTATGGGAGAATTTTTATATCTTTAACCCTTACATTTAGATCTATGATTTATTTGAAATTATTTTTTATGTATCCTATGAAGTCAGGACCAAGGTTTACTTTTTCTTTCCATATGGACATTCAATTGTGCCAGTACCATTTGTGGAAAAAAATATATTTCTTTCCATATTGAATTGCCATGATATTTTTTCTGAAAATCAATCGACCATTTCACATTAACCTTGAAGTCAGCTAATATGAGTTCTCTGTGTTTGTTTTAAAATAGAATGGCTTTAGGATGGCTACATTTTCATATAAACTTTATGGTCAGTTTGTAAATTTTTCTAAAAGAATTTTGATCACAATTGCATCAAACCTGAAAGTAGTTTTGAGAATTGACATCTTCATAATACTGAGTTCTTTAATTTCTCTCAACAATGTTATGCAATTTTCAATATATACATTTTCTACTTATATTTTTATGTTTATCTCTAACTATTTGATACTTTGTGTGCCATAGCAAATGTCTTAATTACACTCTCCAGTTGTTCAGGAGTAGTGTATAGAAACATGCATAAATGTTATATATTGACCTGATATTGTATGACCTTAGCATATTCAGTTATTTGTTCTAGAAGTTTTTATATATTCCTTGGTATTTACTTGATAGACAATCAAGTTGTCTGCAGAAAAAGATTGTTTCATTTCTTCCTTTTCAATCCATTTACACATCAGTACTTATTTTTGCCTTAATGCACCATTTGAGATGTATAAATGCTGAACAAAAGGGTGAGAGTGAATATCCTTGCCTTATTTTCTGTCTTAGAGGGAAGCTTTCAGCTTTCTGTCCTATAGAATATAATGTTAACAGAAATTTTTCCATGGATGTCCTTTATCAGCTTGAAGAAGTTTCCCTTGTAATCCTGGTTTTCTGTGAGATTTATTTATTTTTATTTTTTGTGTGTATATTCAATTTTATTACATATACAGATTTGAGCAGACATCACCACAATCTAAATACAGAACTATGCTCCCACTACAAAACTCCCGAATATTACTTATACAGGTATATGCTCATTCTTCTGCCGACATCCCCATTTCTAACCACTAATCTGTTCTCCTTCTCTAGTAATTTTATTATTTTAAGAATGTTATGCAAACAAAATCATATAGTATGTATCTTTTTATGACTCACTTGTCACTCTACATTAATCCCTTGAGAAGCGTCTAAGTTGCTATGTGTATCAACAGTTATTTCCTTTTTACTGCTTAGTATTCCATATTTGGGGTGCACCAAAGAATGTTTAACCATTCACCCATTAAAGAACATCTGTTTTGGTTTTCCTTTTCTAATTTGGAAATATTATGAATAAATATGTTATGAATATTTGTTTACAGGTTGTGAGAGGCTGTTTTAAAATTTTTTATTCTAGATACTAGTCCTTTGTTGAAGATGTGGTTGCAAATAAATATTTTCTCAAAGTATGTATCTTTTATTTTCATCCTTCTAAGACAGTCTTTCTCAAAGCAAACACATTGACTTAAGTCTTCTTTACGCATTTTTAGTGAGTACATGTTGAATGTTGTTACGTATAAGCATTGTATGGAGTGGGGTCTGGGCTTTTGGTGTACCCATCACCTGAGTAGAATTCATTGTACCACATAGGGAATTTTTTAAACTGTCATCCTACCCACCCTTCCATCTTATGAGTCTCCAAAATCCATTATACAACTCTTTGTAGCTTTTTTTTTTTTTTTGTAGCCGTGACTTAGCTCCCACTTTTAAGTGAGAACACATGACATTTATTGTTCTGTCCCTGAGTTACTTCACTTAGGAAAATGGACTCCAGTTCCATCATGTTGCTGAGCAAGACATTATTTCATTCTTTCTTGTTGCTGAATAGTACTCCATGGTTTCTGTTTTAAAATATGTTTATGTGCCAAATCACATTAATTGATTTGCATATGTTGAAACATTCTTTATGCAAGAAATGAAACCTGGATCATGAGGAATCATCCTTATTATGTGCTTTTGGATCCTCTTTATCACTATTTTGTTGAGGGTATTTGCATCTATGTTCATCAGAGATATTTGTCTACAGGTTTTATTTTTCTTTTGCATTCTTTTCTGGCTTTGGTATCAGAGAGATATGGATTTATAAAATAACTTAAGGAGAATTAACTCCTTCTCAATCTTTCTGAATTGTTTTTGTAAGACAAGTACCAGTTCTTCACTGTACATTCAGTAAAATTTGGCTGTGTGAAAACATTTGGTCCTGAGCTTTTGGGGGGTTAGTACTGATTCAATCTGTTGCTTATCATTGGTCTATTCAGTAGTGATATCTCTTCCTGGTTGAATCTTAGGAGGTTTTATGTTTTCAAGAATTCATCCCTTTCCTCTATATTTTATAGTTTGAGAGCATGCAGTTATTCATAACAGTCTCCAATGATCTTTTACATTTTTATGGTATTGGATGTATTGTCTCCTTTTTCACTTCTGATTGTGTTAATCTGGATCTTCTTGGTTAGTTTAGCTAGTGGTTTACAAATCAATTTCATTTATCTTTCAAAGAACAAAGTTTTCATTTTGTTGATACTTCGTTTTATTTACTTAGTTAGTTAGGTGTCTATTTCATTTAGTTCTGTTCTGATCTTGTTCTTTCATTGTTTCTGCTAACTTTAGGTTTGGTTCATTCTTGTTTCATTAATTCCCTGAGGTACAACATCAGGTTGTTAATTTGTGATCTTTCTACTCTTTTGATGTAAGTATTTAATGCTATTAACTTACCTCTTAGCCCTGTTTTTACACTATTCCACAGGTTGGTATGCTATGTTTCCACTTTCATTTCAAAAATTTTTTAAATTTCTGTCGTTATATCTTTGTTGAGTGGGTGATCATTCAGGAGCATGTTGTTTAATTTGCAGGTATCTGCACTGAAGTTCATTTTTGTGTTGATTTTTAAACTTTACTATGGTTTGAGAAAATACTTAATACGATTTCAATTTATTTAAATTTGTTAAGACTTGTTTTGTGGCCTGTGATGTTTCCATAGCAAAGAATATTCCAGGTGCTGATGAAAAGAATGTATGTTCTATAATTCTTGGATGAAATGTTGTGTAAATGTCTGGTAAGTCCAATTATGTCCAATGTTTATTTACTTTCTGTCTTGATAATTTTATGTTGTTGTCTCTCTATTTCTTTAAGTCTAGTAATATTTGTTTTGTGGAGGCTTCCTGGTGTTAGGTACATAGATATTTAGGTCTGTTACATTCTCTTGCTGAATTTTTCTCCTTATCATTATATAATGACATTTTTTGTCTTTTTGTTACTATCATTGATTTACAATCTGTTTTTTTCTGATGAAAGTATAGCTACTCCTGCTTACTTTTTGTTTTTGTTTGCATGGATATTTTTTTCTATCCCTTTGCTTTCAGTCTATTATTTATCTTTGTAGGTAAAGGGGATTGCCTATAAGAAGCATATAGTTGGATCGTTTTTGTTAATCCCATCAATCAATATTTCTCAAGTACAGCATTTAATCCATTTAAATTCAAGTTTCATATTGAAATGTAAAGCTTTGTTCTGGTCATATTATTAATTGATTCATAGTTTTTTATGAACTCTCTATTTCTTTCTTTTTGTCATTTTGTCTTTGTGGTTTGCTGATCTTCTATCATTCATTCCTTTCTCTTCTTCCTTTATGTGATTATTCTGTCTGCCCTTTGAGTTTATATTTTCATGTATTTTGTGCTGATAAATATTGACTGGCGGTTTCCATGTTTATAAAATCTTTTGGCATTTCCTATAGGGCCAATCTTGTGGTGACAAATTCCCCCAGAATTCTTGATGGTAATCACTATATTTCTTTATTTATAAAGATTATTCTCAATGGATATAGAATTCTTGGCTGGCAGGTTGTTTTACTTTTTCTTTTCTTTTTTTTCTTTTAGCACTATGAAAATGCCATGTCATTCTCTTCTGGCCTACATAGTTTCTGTTGAGGAGTCTAATGTTAGTCTGATGGGCTTTTATTCATAGGTAACTAGATGGATTTTCTTGGTAATTTTTAAATTCTTTCTTTCACCTTGATGTTAGTCATTCCGATTATAATATGCTGCAATACAGCATTTGCCTGAGGATCGATGGGCTTCCTAAATCTGAATGTCTAATTATTTTGCTAGTCTTGCCAAGTTTTCATCAATTATTACTTTAAATTGGTTTCAATTTAAAGATCAAACTTTTTGATCTTTCTTTTTCTTTGATAATACTGATAATATGTACATTCAGTCACTTTATGTAGCCCCAGAATGCTTTGCTCATTCTTTTTTTATCATTTTTTACAATTTTTATCTGACTAGATTATTTTAAAAGACCTGTCTTCAAATTCTGAGTTTTCTTCTGCTTCATTTAATCTATTCTTGAAGCTTTCTAATGTATTTTATATTTCTTTTAATGAATTTTTTGCCTCCAGAATTTCTGGAATTTGTTTTTAATGCTATCTGTCTCCTTGGTAAGTTTCTCATTCAAATGCTGAATTGATTTTCCTATTTCTTTGTCTTGGTTTCCAGAATTCTTCTCCATCTGAATGAGCTTCTTTTGTATCAACATTTAGAATTCTTCACCTGACAACATGAGGAATTCTTTTGATTGGGATCTGTTGCTGGACAATTGCAACACTTTGGTGGTATCATATTTCCTTCTTTTTCGTGTTTCTTGTATCCTTCCATTGATATAGGGACATCTGGCTTAGCAGTCACCTATTGCAAGTTTTTGAAATTATTTTCAAAGGGGATTATTTTTTCCTGAAGATGTATATGTGTTGTTGGTGAAGTAGGGCAATTTGATTTTTATTTGGGATGCCTGCAGTATTATAATTTTTGTATCATTTCTTAGGCAGTATGCAAGGTTGGTGACTTAGGGTACAGTTAATTATTAGTTGAGGCTGTGGTGAAGTTTGTAAGGGACTTGAATTCCAGTTAAACCAGTCTTTGTGACCCAGTAGTGGCAGCAGTGATACAAATATACCTGATTTTAGGCCCTAGAGCAGCCTATGCTGGTAGAAGTATTAGTGTGCCCTAGGGTGGAGGTGGGGCAGGCAATTCTTGAACCTTCAGTTTGCTTGCTCAGAAACTAGCAGTTGGACTATAGGTCCAGGTGTATGTATGAAGGGAAGAGTTGTTGTCAGGACCCTGAGCAGCTGGTGTGATGTAGGAGGTGTCAGTAGCAGCAATGGAGTCACCCACTAGGACCTAAGTGGTCCGTGTTGGTGTTACTGGTAGCTACAATGTATTGGGTAGGCTAGTCCCCAGTCCCACAACTGCCTATAACAGGGTAGTGAGTATTGTCTTATTAATAGTTGTGTTTAGGAGGGTTTGATCTCCCATTTTCTCTTCTGGGTGGCAGTTATAGCTGTGTCACCTTGAACTTGGGTCAAGGATATTGCATGGTCTGGTACTAAACTCTCAAAATGTTGCCAGCTATGGGCTTGAAAATTAAAGATGGAGAACTTTTTCAGGCAAGTGACTTAGACAAAAAACTCTAGATGGTGTGTTTTACTCCTGTTTTTGGTCTCACAGGAGCCCATAGCAGGGCAGTAGAAAATGTCCTAGGTGTGTGTAGGAGAGCTTTTCAGCTGGGCTGTGACACAGTTGTGTCCTCCTGAACTCAGACTAAGGGTGGGGACACTTCCCACCTTTAAAATCCCAAACTAGTACATTAATCCTGTAACCAGAGAGTGAGGAGCCTTTCTCAGGCAGGAAACTATGGGGAGTACAGTTTGCTCAAGATTTGGTCCCACAGCAGACAGCATGGTGGAGGGCATCTTCCCAGATGCATGCTGAAAAGGCTGGTTTCTCTGCCTCCTCTCAGCCAGGTGGGGGATGCAAATACATCAGCCCAAACTCAACCAATGGATGGGAAACAGCCAGCATCAAACTCTAAAAATGGTTCTTGGACCTGTGTCCAGAAAGAATGGGGCCCCCCATGGATGAGCAGCATGGACAAGAAAATGTGGGAAATGCTGCCTGCTCATGCCTGGGCAGCCCATAGTACCTTCACGGAACCTACCCCGGGGTGCATGACAGTGCTTGGGCTCCTCTATCTCTCTTAGGAACCATGCAGTGGCTACAAGCACAACTGCAATCCCTGGCCCCTCATATCTCAGAATGCTGCCCAGCTCAATCAAGCTGCTCTAGGGCTGCATGCCTGTGTGATTCTGTGTGTATTCCCATTCTAGAGGGATGTCTCTGGGTAATGTCCAAGCAACTCCTTCCCTGTGTTAGCCCCAAGACCTTCATGGGTCAAGGTGATTGAAGCCAAGATCACAAAAGTTTATCTTGGAGAGTGGCGCTCTGTGGGCTTCCCTCTTACCAATTCCTAACATCCAGGCACTTCTTTCAGCTCTTAGCCAGGCCTAGGCTGAGCAAGTTTCCCTGAACCCTCTCCTTACTCACTTTGGTGCTACCCCATCACTTCCCTTGTGAATTCTGACGTTCTCTCTTAGATGATCTGTTCAATATGGGATAATCTTGTTATTCTTGTTTTTCTCCATAGAGGAGGCAAATACTACCTGTGTGTACGTGGCCATCATCTAGACTTGGACTTTCCCTGAAGTTTAAAAAAAAATTTTTGTGTGTGGTTAAAGTAATAAACTCACTTTCCCTGCATTTTAAAATTTCCATATTGGATGGATACACATTTAAGATTCTTTTGTCTTCTTGATGAATTAACCCTTCTTGATTTTAAAATATCACTTATATCTGAAAATACTTATTTTCTTGAAATTTATTTTAACTAAAAAATTAATGGAATCACTCTAGCTTTATAATGAGCATTTTCTATATTTTTTATCATTTTCCTATTAATATATTTTTATACAGAGCTGTAATAGGGAGCATATATTTGTGACATACTTTTTAAATCCGGTCTAAAAACCTGTGCCTTATAATAGAAATATCTAAATCAGAATTCAGCAAACTTTTTATTTAAAATATCAGATACTAACTATGTAAGTTCTACAAGTCATATATTTTCTGTTGCAACTTTTGACTACTACTAGCATAGTCAAAATCAACCATGGACAAGCTATAAATAAATAGGCTCTGGTGTGTTTCAAGAAACCTTACTACAAAAATAAATATCAGACTGAATTTGGCCTGTGGTCTGTAGTTTGCTCCCTTCTGGTTTAAAACATTTCGATTTAAAATAATAATAAATATGTTTGTGTCATATTGATATTTATTTTCTGTTAGTCCTATCTGATTTTTATTTTTTATCATCTTGTCCTAGTTTCTGATAGATTAATCCAGTACATTTTATTATTCTATTTTTCCTCATTATGGACTATATGACTTAATACACGTCCCTCTTCTTAGGGTTTATAATATGCATCTGGAACTTACTATAGCCTATATTTAAACAATATTATACAATTTCATTTATAAGGCAGAAATTTACATGACCTTACTTCGTTTCCTATTTGCATTCTTTGTGTTATCATTCTCATAAACATAGATATTTCTTCTACATTTTTACCAACTGGAAAATTTATTATTAACACCATTCCTTCATGTTTCACTGACAAAGCCAGTTATCTTTATGGTAATTAAAATTAAGAAAAGTTGTTTTATATTTACTCATATACTAAGTATATCTTACGTTTCTCCATCTTTGTGTTAATTTAAATTTCCATCTGTTATCAATTTTATTCTGCTTGTAAATCACTTGAAAACACTTCTTGTAGTTAAACTTGCTGCTAAGGAATTTTTGCTTCCATTTGTCTGGAAGGGTTTTTATTTTACCTTTAATTTTTTAATGAGTTTTCTATTGTATCTAGAACTATATTCTGATTACTTTCATTTTTCTCAGATTTCTAAAGATGTCACCCCTTTATCTTCTGGATTATATGGTTTCTAACAAGAAGTCTACGTAGAGTCTAACTTTTGCTTCTTTGTATTGGATGCCTCTTTTATTCTCTTTTTGCTTTTCAGATTTTCTCTTTATCATTGATTTTTATCAGCTTGATTATAATGTATCATGCACACAAGAGTGTGTGTGTGTGTGCACATGTATGTTAGTGCTTATTCTGTTTGGAGCTTATTGAATTCTTTGGGTCTGAGAGCTTATAGTTATTTATCATTTTATTAAATTTAGAAAAATCAGGCCATAATTTCTTCAAATATGGATATTTTTTTCAGTAAGAGCACTAACATCCCTTTCACCTGTTCTCTTGTTTTGTGTGTGTGTGTGTGTGTTTGGATGCAGAGGTTGGTCTCCATTACTATGAATTCAAGATTAATGATCTTTTCTTCACTAGTTTTTAGTATACTTTTTAGCTCAGATATTTTATTCTTTCACTTTTGTAAGTTTAATTTGGTTGTGTCTTAAATCTTTCATTTCTCTCCTTCATCTTTATCCTTGTGTTTATGTAAGTATAAAGCACATGCTTATAAAAAGTTGTTACCTTATGACCTCTTGCGGGTCTCACCTTAGGCATTCACATAGTTTTAATAAGCGAAAGATTCACATTCAAAAATTGTGCAGATTTCTGGACATTTTTCTCCTCTTGGATACGTTGACTTGCAAGTCCTTACCACCTTTCCTCCAAAAACTCTAATCTCTGCCTTGCTCTTAAATTCAGCAAGACTATCAGGTCCAGTGCATCACTCAGTTCCCCACAGTCTAAGAGCTACCACTAGACCAGTGATTTCCAACTGGTTGCAGTACACTGAGGTGCCATGAGAGTATCTTAGGTGTGCTGAGAATATTTTTAAAGACTATTAATTAAATTATTTTGGAAATCCTTTATGTCCTTTGCTAGATAAATTCCCAGATATTTCATCTTCATTGGCACTACTGTAAAAGGAATAGAGTCCTTAACTATATTTTCGGCACCTACACATTCATAGGAATGGTAAGACATAACTATAGTCCAGAAGGGAGGAGGAAGGGTTTTAGGGGGGAAATCCAACCTAATGTGCATAATGTAATGATACATTTCTATACTATTAAGAATAGAGTATGAATGTTTTTGCCACAACAAATAAGTATGCAAGGAGATAGTTATGTTAATCAGTTACATGTAAGCATTCCACATTGAATATCAAATCAGCACATTGTTATAATTTAATAAAGAATTAAAAAAATTATTTTGGAAAGAAGTTCAAAGCACCATAGTATTTTCTTTCTTTTTTTCTTTTACTCTTTATTTTGATCAACATAATTTAAGTGTACCACAGAAGTGTATAGGTTCAAGTATGCCATGGGATAAAAATGGTTGAAAAACACTGTTGGAGACAGAAAGTCTTAACAATGGTAAGACTCATCTGTTCTGTTTCCTTTTATTTGAAGTGCACAGTCCCAAGCAGCCTGCTGTCCAATTTCTGTAAATAATTGTTTCCTGTGTTTTGTTTAGTTTTCTAGTTGGTAATGGTGAGACAGTAATCTGTACCATCTTATTTTCTTCTGGAAGGAAGTGGAAAACCCCTAGTAATGCCAACAATAAATTTATATTTATTTATATTATTTCAATCTCACAATGACACATGAGTTATGTACCTTCATTTCCCTATTTCAAAGATGAGGACATTAAGGCACAGTGGACTTTGATACCTGCCCAATGTTACATAGCTAATAAATAAAAGTTCTGAGAGTCAAGCTGGGTCTTCTGACCCTAATAACTATGCTCATAACTACTGTAATAGTAATTCCAGTACCCAGAAAGAGCTTCTATTTCTTTTTGGCTATTATTCCTTTTTGCAAAAAAAAAAAAAAAAAAAAAAAAAAATTGAAGTAATGGCACATATTATTTACTAGTTTTTTCCCTTTAATATTAAAAATGCATTCTTTATAACAGATCATAAATTTTACTGATCACAAAAAAAACACTTCGGAGACTTAATTAAAATGCATACTTCCAATCTCCACTCATGGATATTTTGTTTCAGTAAGTCTAGGGTGGGGTTTCTGCTTTTATAAATCACACTAGGAGACTCCCATGATCACATAAGTTTGTCAAATATTCTATACAAGATGCCATTTATTGGTTGCATAAGATTTAATTATGTAAATATTTCATAATTTGATTTACCATTCTCTGCTAGTAGATTGTGAGGTTTAATGACATTTTAATACTGAAATAACACTGTAATGATCAGACAAGTGCACATCTCTGATTATTTCCTCAGAGAACCATGGCATTTAAACTCATCTCTCTAGCTCTATGAATGAGTTTCAAGTATCATTGTTTCTTTACCTCACATAATTTTAGGAATGTGGCTACTCAGGATAGAACATGAGCAAAGGATTGAGGGAAAGAAAGAACACAAAGCATAAATGTATACATTTCATTGTTTGAATTTTTCCTAACACTCATCAATTTATAGGCATTAAGCACTTATTAGCATTATGCTAGGCACTTTCTCTAAATCTAATTTGATCATCTCTGAAATCCCACAAAGGAATTGTGCTCTTATTTAATAGATAAGAAAAATTTAGTTTAAACTTGTTAATTATCCCTAGCTAGTATGATGTTCATTGAGATATATATATATATATATACTGAAGGCATGTAATGGGTTGCTACTAATATGCAGCTATTTCATAGCATTTAATCTTCAAGACGACTATATCATTAGATATGTGTGATTAGCATTATTGTATCAATTATAAGGTAACAACTATGATACTTTTTGAATGAAGAACTAGAGAAAAGCTCAGAGTTATAGAAGATTTTGCTTACAATAATACAACTAATAAGTGGCTTGTTTATTTGGACTCAAATATATTTCATACCTGCACCATTTCTGGTTTCTAACACATTTATAAATACCTTCAATTTAGCAATAATCCAACTCTTATTTCATTTTAAGATTAAGAAAGCAAATTCCTTACCCCTTCTCTAAAACTCACATAATTTTTAAAAAGCCAGTAAGCTTATATTTCTGGGAGATGAGAGAAGGCTACCCCCTGTGACCTGAATATGGGGTATAGATAAAGAATCATTTTAATTCCATCTGGAAGGAACCAAGGTGAGAGCCCACAGAAGTTAAAATTAGGCTCCAGTGTAATTTCAACTTAGTATACAATATTGAGGAATCAGAGGCTTGGCAACACCATAAATTCAACCTTAATAAAATATTAGTACATGAATAGATCAGTTCTCACTGTTTCCACTCAGCTACTTTGTATGGAAGTGTCCAGGGGCAGATGTGGCATCACACACATATTTGAAACTCTGCTTAATAAAATGGATCTGCTTGAGCTGATCATGCCATATCTGTGAGTCTCAGTTTTTCCATTTGTAAAGCCACAAAAAATGTAATCAAAGGATGATTGCAATAACTCAATGAGACAATGTGACTAAAAGGCTGAGTCTTTTAGAGAGTGGATTCACAGTGTTCCCTTATTTGGTTGTTCTTTGCCTTCCCAATGGCTCCTTTTTCAGAGTGCTCTCCCAGGAGATTCCTTTCAAGTTAGCCCTCTGTGGCACAAAAGATGTTTTTTGAGGAAGGGTGCTTGCGGCAGAGACAACCATTAGCAGCAATGTAACAGAAAGATCTCAGTCTTCAGTTCATTATTTTATAGACAGTGTTTAAAACACAATCTGTGCTTGTTATTGGAAGATCAGGGTTATAAATTCAGTCCTGAGATTTACTTAAGGCCCTTGTTTGAGTCTCTTTGGATATGCATGGTGTTGTTATAAAATTGAGGCAGTACTGTACTTCAGGAAGATTATAAACATCAAAGGAGATAGTGGTATGCAAGTGCAGTGTGGACAGATTTTGGTTCCAATCCTGATTTTACCTGTCTACGGTATTGGCTCAGTTAACTCATCTTGCTGAACCAAGACCCTCTCCATCAAAAACAAGAGGCTTGCATGCTGGCATGGTGGCTCATTCCTGTAATTCTAGCACTCTGGGAGGCCAAGGAAGATGAAATTGATTGAGTTCAGGAGTTCCAGACCACCCTGATCAAGAATGAGACCCCATTTCTACTAAAAATAGGAAAAGTAGCCAGACATCATGATGGACACTTATAGTCCCTGCTGCTTGGGAGACTGAGGTGGGAGGATCGCTTGAGCCCAGGAGTTTGAGGTTGCTGTGAGCTACGATGATGCCATGGCACTACACAGGATAACAGCTAATCTCTATTTAAAAAAATAGTGACAGGAACAGGCTAGAAATTTATGATTAAAATACTTTCTAGCTCTGAGATTCTGTAGTTCTGTGACTTGACCAAGGTCCTGCCAATGAAGGCAAACTCCAGGTTGTCATACCCCTAGGCTGGGTGCTTTAGTCTATAGTGTTAACTCATTGCAGAGAGTTGCACCTTTGGCTTTGGGGGAAGTCTTGTTTCAAGTGAGAGCTGCCCTGTTATGCTATGCTATTTCTCAATCGCAACTCTTCTGGACAAGCCACATCTAAATTGTGTCTCAGGAAACTTACTTCCTGCCTCACCTGTGGAGTTCTTTTCTTGTGAAGTTTGTCAAGTTTTGGTTTATCCTCTACTATATTCATAAGCAAAATATATCATCTATACATCAATGGAACCTAGTTTCAAGTCCCAGCTATTTTGCTTCATGGACTATAGCTAAACTTCTCTTCAAAAATAATTGTTAAGGACTGGGAGCAAGATGGCAGCTTAGTAACAGCTTCCTTGCAGCTGGGCACGGTGAGACTGGGGAGAGAGGACTCCAGGCATCTCTGGCAGGCGGGATCTACCCAGGAACTTCCCCTTGGGGACACAGGGAGACAGTGTGAGGCTTCTGGACACCCTGAGGAAGGCAAAAGCGGCGGAGACTGGGCAAGTGCTTGCATCTGTTTGTTAGGTCTGATCCTGCTGGCAGCTGTGGGTGGGGCAACAGTGGGACTGCAGGCTGGAAAGGCCTTGCCTGTGAGCTGTTTGGGTTTCTTTTGGACTTGGCACTCAGTTGAACTGCCTTGGGAGAACTTGGGCAGGAGTGTGGGGGTTTTAGAGTGTTGCCTGGGGCCCCAGACTAGGCCATGAGCCAGACAGAGCTGCCAGTATTTGGTGGTAGGCTGTGTGGAGCCATTGTGGGAGAACTGCTCTGGCAAGCTCCACCCTCAGGGTCACAGAACAGGCATCGGGCGGGAGCGAGTAATCTAGTGACTGAGCGGCTTAAAGGTGGGGACTGAGATGCCTCGTAGCCTTAGCCCTCAGGGGCATAGGGCGAGATTGGTTTTGGCACACAGGGTAAGTGGATAGCCACTCAAGGAGTGATCCCAGCCACAGCACTTTCCTGGGAAAGCTTCTGCCTAGCCCAAGTTAGCAATTTAAAGTGTCTCCTAAGTAGGCTAAGGAGGATTTAAGCT